>CADEAB010000081.1:715114-738939 GCA_902825105.1 Syncerus caffer
GAAATGTCTGTTTAGGCTTTTGTCCCCTTTTATTTAGGCTATCCACTTTTCTGGTATTGAGTTGAATCAGCTGCTTGTATATTTTAGAGATCAACTCTTTGTCAGTTGTTTCATTTGCTATTAATTTTATCCCATTCTGAGGACTGACTTTTCACCGTGCTTATCATTCTCCAAAGCTTTAAAGTTTAATTGCTGCTGCTGCTGCTAAGTTGCTTCAGTCGTGTCTAATCTTGCGACCCCATAGACGCAGCCCACCAGGATCCGCATCCCAGGGGTGTTAATTAGGTCTCACTTTTTTTTTTTTCCCCATTACTCTGGAGTGTGGGTAATAGAGGATCTTGCTGAGGTTTATATGGAGAATATTCGGCCTATGCTTTCCTCTAAGATTTTACAGTTTCTAGTCTTACATTTAGGTCTTTAAACCATTTTTAATTTATTTTTGTTTATGGTTTTAGAAAGCATTCTAGTTTCATTCTTTTACAAACAGTTGACCAGTTTCCTGAGCACCACTTGCTGAAGAGACTGTCTTTTCTCCATTATATATTTTCAACTCCTATGTCAAAAATAAGGTATCCATGGATGGGTGGATTTATCCCTGGAATATCTATTTAGTTTCAACAATCTATAATTCTGTTGTTGTGCCAGGACTATGCTGTCTTGATGACTGTAACTTTGTAGCATAGTCTGGAGTCAGAAAGGTGGATTCCTTCAGTTGCATTCTACTTTCTGGAGACTGCTTTGGTTATTCAGAGTCTGCATTTCCATACAAATTGTGGATATATCAGTCCTAGTTCTGTGAAAAAATACCTTTGGTGATTTGATAAAGGTTGCATTGACTCTATAGATTGCTTTAGGAAATATACTCCTTTCCACTATATTGATTTTTCTAATCCAAGAACATGGTATATTTATACAACTTATTTATGTCATCTATGGTTTCTTTCATCATGTTTATGTTTTTCTTTTTTTCTAGTTTTATTTTTTTTAATTTTATTTTATTTTTAAACTTTACAAAATTCTATTAGTTATGCCAAATATCATTTCTTTTGCCTCTTCAAGTAAATTTATTCCTACCTATTTTATTATTATCATTGCAACAATGACTGTAATGTTTTTCCCCTCAATTTCTCTTCCTGATTTTTCCTGGTTAGTGTATAGGAATGCAAGGGATTTCTGTGAAACAATTTTATATTCTGCAACTTTACTATATTCATGGATCTGTACTAGTCATTTTCTGATAGTGTCTTTAGGATTTTCTTCATAGAGTTTTATGTTATCTGCAAACAGCATGAGTTTTAATTCTTCTTTTTCAATTTGGATTTCTTTAATTTCTTTTTCTGCTCTTATTGTTGCTGCTAGCACTTCCAAAGTTAAGCTGGATAGTAGTGGTGAGAGTTAGAGCTCTTTCCTTCTTCCAGATTTTAGAGGAAATCGTTTCAATGTTTTGCCTTGAGGATAATGATTCCTGTGGGTTTTTAACATATAGTCTTATTTTGTTGAGGTATTTTTCTTCTATGTATACATTCTGGAGAGTTTTTACCATAAATCGGTGCTGAATTTTGTCAATGATCATATGGCTTTTATCATTCAATATGGTGATATGATGCATCACATTTATTGATTTGTGACTATTGAAGAATCCTTGCATCTCTGGGATAAAGCCTACTTGATCATGATGTATGATGCTTTTGATATGCTATTGCATTGTGTTTGCCTAAATTTTGTTGCGGATTTTTACATATATGTTCTTCAGTGATACCGACCCATTTTTCTTCTTTTTCATTTCTTTTTATTTTTTTTTCCTATGACATCTTCTTCTCGTTTTGTTATCAGGGTGATGGTAGTGATTTAGAATGGATTTTAGAGTTTTTCTTTCTCTGAAATTTATGGAAGAGTTTGAATAGGATGTATGCTATCTCTTCTCTAATTTTTGTTCTTGTTGTTGTTGTTGTTAGAATTTACTTCTTAAGCCTTCTGGTCATGGGCTTTTCCTGTTGGAAGACTTCATATTAAAGTTTGATTTACATAGTCATGATTCATCTGTGTAAATTTTCTATTTCTTCCTGTTTCATTTTTAGGAGGTTCTATTTTTCAAATATCCTCAAAAAGACAATGCTATAGAATATTTAAACTACAACACAATTGCACTCTTCTCACACACAAGCAAAGTGATGCTCAAAATTCTCCAGTCTAGGCTCCAATAGTACAAGAACTTAGAACTCCCAGGTGTTCAAACTATATTTAGAAAATACAATGGAACCAGGGATCAAATTGCTAACATCTGTTGGATCATAGAAAAAGCAGGACAGTTCACATACACAAAAAACACCTACCTCTGTTTTACTGACTACAACAAAACTTTTGACTGTGCAAGCACAACAAAATGTGGACAATTCTGAATGAAATGTGATACCAGATCACATTACCTGCTTGATGAGAAATCTGTATGCAGGTCAAGAAGCAACAGTTAGAACCAGACATGGAATAATGGACTAGTTCCAAACTGTGAAAGTAAAGTATGTCAAGCCTGTATACTGTCACACTATTTATTTACTTATATGCAGAGTATATCATGCAAAATGCTAGGCAGGATGAAGCACAAGTTGGAATCAAGATTGCCAGGAGAAATATCAATAACCTCAGGTATGCAAATGACAACAGCCTTATGGCAGAAAGCAAGGAGGGACCGAAGACCCTCTTGATGAAAGTAAAGGACAGTGAAAAACCCTGGCTTAAATCTCAACATTCAAAAAACAGAGATCATGGCATCCGGTTCCATCACTTCATGACAAGTAAACACGGGAATAATAGAAACAGTGAGAATCTTTATTCTCTTGGGCTCCCAAATTGCTGTAGATAGTGACTACAACAATTAAATTAAAATACACTTGCTCTTTGGAAGAAAAGCTATGACCAAACTAAACAAGATATTGAAAAGCAAAATCATTACTTTTCCAACAAAGGTTCATCTAATCAACACTATGTTTTTTCCAGTAGTAATTTATAGATGTGAGGGTTGGACTATAAAGTAAGCTGAGCACCAAAGAATTTGTTTTTTAATTGTGGTGTTTGAAAAGACTCTTGAGAGTCCCTTGGATTGAAAATAGATAAAACCAGTCCATCTTAAAGGAAATCAGTCTTAATTATTCTTTGGAAGGACTGATGCTGAAGATGAAACTCCAATATTTTGGCCACCTGATAGGAAGGACTGATTCAACGAGGGTGGGGGGGGGGTGGAACCTGATGCTGGGAAAGATTGAAGGCATGAAATGAAAGGGATGACAGAGGAAGAAATGTTTGAATGGCATTACGGACTCAGTGGACATGTGTTTGGGCAAACTCGGGGAGTTGGCGATGGAGAGGGAAATCTGGAGTATTGTGGTCCATGGAGTCACAAAGAGTCGGACACACCTGAGTGACTGAAATGAACTCTGACTTCTGAATATTGGGCATATGTACCAACAACTTTATACATTCATCTGCTGATGGATATATAAGTTGCTTATATGTCCTAGTTATTGTAAACAGTGCTGCATTCAACTTTAGTGTATGTGTGTCTCTTTCAATTCTGATTTCCAAGGTGTGTTAGTCCAGCAGGGGGGTTGTTGGGTCATATGGCAGTTCCATTTCTACTTTTTAAAGGGATCTTCACATTGTTCTCCACCATGGCTGTACAAGTTTGCATTACTACCAATAGCTTAAAGGGTTCCCTTTTCTGAAAAACGTCTCTAGCATTTATTGTTTGTAAACATTTTGGTGGCAGCCATTCTACCCAGCATGAGATGGCATGTCATTGTGGTTTTGATTTGCATTTATCGATAATGAGTGATGTTGAACATCCTTTTACATGGTTGTTAGACATCTGTATGTCTTATGTGGAAACAATCTTCTTTAGTTGTTTAGCCCATTTTTTTTTTTTTTTTTTCAATTGGGCCATTTAGTCTTCTGGTATTGACCTGCATGAGCTGCTTGTATATATTGGAGATTAGTTCTTTGTCAGTTTCTTCATTTGCTATTATTTTCTCACATTCTCAAGGCTGTTTTATAACACTGCTTATAGTTTCCTTCATTGTGTAAAAGGTTTAAATTTAAACAGGATCCTTTGTTTAATTTTGTTTTTATTTCCATTACTATGGGAGGTGGATCATAGAGGATCTTGCTATGATTTATGTCAGAGTGTTCTACCTATGTTTTCCTCCAATCATTTTATGTTTCTGGTTTTACATTTAGATATTTAATTCATTTTGAGTTCATTTTTATTTATGGTGTTTGAAAGTGTTCTAGTCTTATTCTTTTACAGGTGGTTGACCAGTTTTCCCAGCATCATTTCTTAGAGTTTGTCTTTTCTCCATTGTATATTTTTTCTTCCTTTGTTAAAGATAAGTTGTCCATAGGTGTGTGGATTTATCTTCGTGTTTTCTATTTTTTCCATTGATCTACATTTCTGTCTTTGTACCAGTACCATACAGTCTTGATGATTATAACTTTGTAGTATTGTTTGAAGTCAAGAACATTCATACTCCAGTTCCATTCCTTTTCCTTAAGATTTCTTTGGCTGTTTGAGGTTTTGTGTTTCCATACAAATTGTGAAATTATTTGTTCTGGTTCTCTGAAAAATACCATTGGTAGATTGATAGGGGTTGTGTTCAATCTACAGATTGTTTTGAGTAGTATATTCATGTTCACTGTATTGATTCTTCAAATTCATGAACATGGTTTATTTCTCCATCTATTTGTGCTATCTTTGATTTATTTTGTCACTGTTTAATGGTTTAATATGTATAAGTATTTTGTTTCTTTAGGTAAATTTATTTCTAAATATTTTATTATTTTCATTGGAATGGTGAATGGGATTGTTTCCTTAATTTATTTTCTGTTTTTTTTTTTTTTTTTTCAAGTAAGACCATAAACTATAAAACTCCTAGAAGAAAACATAGGCAAAACACTCTCTGACATAAATTGCAGCAGGATCCTCTATGACCCATGTCCCAGAATAATGGAAATAAAATCAAAAATAAAACAAATGGGACCTAATTAAACTTAAAAGCTTTTTCAAAATTGAGGAAATTATAAACAAGGTGAAAAGGCAGCCTTCAGAATGGGAGAAAACAATAGCAAATGAAGCAATTGACGAAGAATTAATCTCAAAAACATACAAGAAACTCCTACAACTCAATTCCAGGAAAATAAGAGACCTGATTACAAAACGGGCCAAAGAACTAAACAGATATTTCTCCAAAGAATACATACAGACTGCTAACAAACACATGAAAAATGCTCAACATCACTCATTATCAGAAAAATGCAAATCAAAACCACAATGTGGTACCATTTCATGCTGGTTAGAATGGCTGCTATCCAAAAGTCTACAAACAATAAATTCTGGAAAGGGTGTGGAGAAAAAGGAACCTTCTTACACTGTTGTTGGGAATGCAAACGAATACAGCCACTATGGAGAAAACTGTGGAGATTCCTTTAAAAAAATAAATAAATAAAAAACAAACAAACAAAAAAAACAAAAACGAAAAACGGGAAAATAGGACTGCCATATGACCCAGCAATCCAACTGCTGGGAATACACACCAAGGAAATAAAAATTCAAAGAGTCACGTGTACCCCAATGTTCATTGCAGCACTGTTTATAATAGCCAGGACAGGGACGCAAACTAGATGTTCATTAGCACACAAATATACACAATGGAATATTACTCAGCCAAACGGTTTTAGAAAAGACAGAGGAACCAGAGATCAAATTGCCAACATCTTCTGGATCATCAAAAAAGCAACAGAGTTCCAGGAAAAAAAGAAAAAAAAAAAAAAAAATATATATATATATATATATATATATATATATATATATATATTTCTGCTTTATTGACTACACCAAAACCTTTGAATGTGTGGATCACAAGAAACTGTGGAAAATTCTTCAAGAGATGGGAATGCCAGACCACCTGACCTGCCTCTTGAGAAACTTATATGCAGGTCAGGAAGCAACAGTTAGAACTAGACACGGAACAACAGACTGGTTCCAAGTAGGAAAAGAAGTACATCAAGGCTGTATATTGTCACCCTGCTTATTTAACTTCTATGCAGAGTACACCATGAGGAACGCTGGGCTAGAAGAAGCACAAGCTGGAATCAAGATTGCCAGGAGAAATATCAATAACCTCAGATATGCAGATATCACCACCCTTATGGCAGAGAGTGAAGAGGAACTAAAAAGAGTCTTGATGAAAGGTAAACAGGAGAGTGAAAAAGTTGGCTTAAAGCTCAACGTTCAGAAAACGAAGATCATGGCATCTGGTCCCATCACTTCATGGGAAATAGATGGAGAACAGTGTCAGACTTTATTTTTTGGGGCTCCAAAACCACTGCAGGTGGTGGCTGCAGCCATGAAATTAAAAGACACTTACTCCTTGGAAGAAAAGTTATGACCAAACTAGATAGCACATTAAAAAGCAGAGACATTACTTTGCCAACAAAGGTCCATCTAATCAAGGCTATGGTTTTTCCAGTGGTCATGTATGGATGTGAGAGTTGGACTGTGAAGAAGGCTGAGCACCAAAGAATGAATGCTTCTGAACTGTGGTGTTGGAGAAGACTCTTGAGAGTCCCTTGGACTGCAAGGAGATCTAACCAGTGCATTTTGAAGGAGATGAGCCCTGGATGTTCTTTGGAGGAATGATGCTAAAGCTGAAACTCCAGTTCTTTGGCCACCTTATGGGAAGGGTTGACTCATTGGAAAAGACTCTGATGCTTGGAGGGAGTGAGGGCAGAAGGAGAAGAGTATGACAGAGGATGTGATGGCTGGATGACATCATTGACTCGATGGATGTGAGTCTGAGTGAACTCTGGGAGTTGGTGATGGACAGGGAGGCCTGGCATACTGCGATTCATGGGGTCGCAAAACAATTGGAAATGACTGAGCAACTGAACTGAAATGAATACATTTGAGTCAGTTTTAATGAATTGGATGAAACTGGAGCCTCTTATACAGAGTGAACTAAGCCAGAAAGAAAAACACCAATGCAGTATACTAACTCATATGTGGAATTAAGAAAGATGGTAAGGATAACCCTATATGTGAGACAGCAAAAGAGACACAGATGTATAGCACAGTCTTTTGGACTCTGTGGGAGAAGGCCCACAGAAGGCACACAGGCCTTTTGTGAGGGTGGGATGATTTGAGAAAATCACACTGAAGTGTATATATTACCGTAAGTGAGACAGAACGCCAGTCCAGGTTCAATGCATGAGACAAGATGCTCAGAGTTGGTGCTCTGGGATGACGCAGAGGGATGGGATGAGGAGGGGGTTGGGAGGGGAGCTCAGGATGTGGAACACATGTGCACCCATGGCTGACTCATGTCAATGTATGGCAAAACCCACTACAATATTGTAAAATAATTAGCCTCCAATTAAAATAAATAAATTAAAATTATTTTCTGTTTTCTCATTGTGTATATGAGTGCAAGGATTTTACGTGTGTTAATTTTATATCCTGAAACATTGAGATATTAATTGGCTAGTTCTAGTTATTTTCTGGTGGTGTGTTGAGGGTTCTCTATGTAATCTTTCATATCTGCGGCAAACCGTGAGAGTTTTACTTCTTCTCTTCCAATCTGAATCCTTTTATTCCTTTATTTTTCTTCTCAGTTGGCTGTGACTAGGACTTCCAAAATTATGATGAATAGTAGTGATGCGAGTAGACACCCTTGTCTTATTACTGTTTTTAGAGGAAAAACTTTCAGTTTTTCACCATTGAGGAAAATGTTTTCTGTGGGTTTGTTGTATATGGTTTTTATTATATTGGACTATGTTTCTTCTCTCCCTGATGCCTGAAGGGTTTTTATATCATAGGTGAATGTTGAATTTTGTCAAAGGCTTTCCTTTCTCCATTGAGATAATCATAGGTTTTTTAATATTTCACTTTGTTAATAAGGTGTATCACATTGATAGGTTTGTGATGTTGAAGAACCCTTGCATTCTTGGGTTAAAGCCCACTTGGCCATAGTGTCTGATCTTTGAAATATGTTGTTGTATTCTGTTTGCTGAAATTTTGTTGAGGATTTTAGCATTTATGTTCATTATTGATATTGGCTTGTAGTTTTCTATTTCTGTGGCATCTTTGTCTGGTTTTAGTATTACAGTGATGGTGGCCGTGTAAAATGAGTTTGGGAGTTAACCTTTCTCTGTAGTTTTCTGGAAGAGTATACACAGGATACATGTTAGCTCTTTAGATTTTTGATAAAATTTATCTATGAAATCATTTGGTCCTGGGCTTTTGTTAGTTGGAAGATTTTTTTTTTTTCCCACACCTTTGATTTCTATGCTTGTGATGGTCTGTTAATATTTTCTATGTCTTCATGGTTCAGTTTTGGAAAATTATACTTTTCTAAGAATTTCTCCATTTTTTTTTTCCAACCTGTCCATTTTATTGGCACATAATTGCTTATAGTAGTCTCTTATGATCCTTTGTATTTCTGTGCTGTCTCTTGTGATTTCTCCATTTTCAATTCTAATTTATTGATTTGATTATTTTCCCATTTTTTTCCTTGATGAGTCTGGCTAATTTTTTTCTACTTTATTTATCATCTCAAAGAACCAACTTTAAGTCTTTGTGATTTTTGCAATAGTCTTCTTTTCTTTTTCATTGATTTATTCTAGGACTTTTATGATTTCTTTCCTTCTACACACTTTGTAATACATAAAGTTTGTTTCAGGATAGTGGGAGACATGTACACACTTGGAAATTCATGTAGATATAGGGCAAAAGCCACCACAATATTGTAGAGTGAGTAGCCTCCAATTAAAATATATTTTTTTAAAGGAATAATATAGAACTATGATGCTAAAGCTGAAACTCCAATACTTTGGCCACCTCACACAAATATATGACTCATTGGAAAAACTCTGATGCTGGGAGGGAGTGGGGGCAGGAGGAGAAGGGGATAACAGAGGATGAGATGGCTGGATGGCATCGCTGACTAGATGGATGTGAGTCTGAGTGAACTCTGGGATTTGGTGATGGACAGGGAGGCCTGGCATGCTGCGATTCATGGGGTCGCAAAGAGTTGGACATGACTGAGCAACTGAACTGAACTGATTGAACTCTTTTAGTAAATTAAAAAGTGGTTATAGTAAAAATATATCTGGTAATTACTTTGGAACTGTTGTGGGCAGCATGGAGTCAGTTCAGTGTCAGATAATTACTTGTTCTGGCTTGTGCTTGTTCTCAAGTTCTATAGGTGCCTGTGAAAGACACAGTCTCCAGTATTAAATGAAGGCTTTTACTCTCCTGCACTTTTCACTTCCAGAGAGGTTCCTCCTCCATTGTTTATTTTGGCTTCTGTTCACAAATAATTTCAGTGTCTAATTTCTGCCCTGACACAATGGAGTAAATGACGGAAAGTTATGTGGCTCAAAATAGCCTGGAGTTGAAACTCCCCTCCAAGTCCTCCCCAGCATTTTATGCAAAAGAAAGAACTCTCTCGCCCAAAGAAGAAATAAACATTAACATTGATAATGCCCAGCTCCACTCTGGTCCAGCCTCTGGCCGATCTCCAAAATTCCTTGCCCCAGCTGCTTAAGAGATAACTACTCCAAACAACTTTTGAGAAGAACAGGCCACATTAAGACATTAACGATCCACATACATGCCTATATCCTCTTTTCATGGGTAAGCACAGCTGCTCGCTAATCTGATTGCTACCCCTTTTCACCTCATTAAAGGTAATCTGTTCCTGTAAATTGCCAGTCTTGTTCTATTTTTCTGAACCTCGCCTTCTCTAACTCCCTTACCTTACAGTAAAGTTGGCCACTTACTTAGGCTCACTTGTTCAGTTGTGTTTTGGGGAGGGAGGGATACGTCAAATACCACTGGCATGTGTGGGGAGTGCTCACAGTAGATGGCCCACAATGGGTTTGCCACAGCCCAAGTTGAATGTACTTCCTAGATCTGCACTGCTCAGTATCCAGGGTGCTCTATGTGGTCACCATCTCAAGTGGGCCCTGCTTTTCATGCAATTCCCAGGACTATGTCTCTCAGGTTCTCAGGTGCTCTGCAGGGGTACAGACCTAGATGGGCTGTGCACTTTGAGCCCTTCCCAGGTTTGAGCAAATCAGGTGACAGGGTGCTCTGTGAGCACACTGTCCAATGTGGGCCATGCATCTTATTCACATGCCTGGTCCAGCTGCTCACTTTCCCAGGTGCACTGAGGGAAAACAGTCTCAAGTGTGTCATGTGTCTCCTCTGAGGAGCTGACCTCAGGCTGTGGCACTCCTGGTTGATGTCAAATAATCCAGGATCCCAGGAAAATGTGGTTAGCAATTGGAAGCCTGTTCACAATTTGGTGGAAGATGTAGTCTTTGGGGTCAACATTGCAGCAGCCCCTTGTCTTCCAGCTTTGGCTGTCACTCTCCTGCCTCTCTGTCTTTGTGAGGTCCCTATAGGTCAGGCAGCTAGTTTACTCTCCTTTGGTATTTCCTCAATTCTTTGTTCTCTGATTGTGCCAGGGATGAGAGCCTTTAGTGGGAAAATTATTCTTCTTTTTTCTCTCTCTGACAATCCCACGGTTTGGTTTGCTATCTCACGTTAGTGCCCTCAGGTTGTCCGCTGGGCATTCAACCCAATCCTTGCCTTAAGGACCGATCATGCCTCCTCGCCCAGCCCCTTCTCATTGGTAGCAGACACAAGCATTCTGGCCACTTTTCTGCTGGCCATTACAGCTAGGCACATATTCTGTGAGCTTCACCCCACTCCTTGTTATATTGCCCTCTGAGATTCCAAAACTCTCCACAGACATACATGTGAGAGGGTTTCCTACTGTGTGGAAACTTCTCCTCCTTCATGACTCCCTCCCCAGAACAAGTCTCCATCCATAAATATTTTGCCTCTGTTTTTGTCTTTTATATTTTGCCCTACCCAATTCTGAAGAGACTGGGCTGCCTTTCTGGGTGCCTGATGTCCTCTGCCAGGGTTTAGAAGTTGTTTTGTGCAGGCTCCTCAGCATTCAAATGATCTTTTGATGGATTTTTTTGTAGAAAGTGGTCTCCCCATTCTATTCCTCTGCCATCTTAGGACCACCCCCATATATCCTCTTATTATTTTCTTTCTGTGTTGTTTGTTATAATTTCTGTGTTTTTTGTTATAATTTCTCCATTTCCATTTCCAATTTTATTGATTTGAGTCTTCTCCCGCCACTCCCATTTTTTAATTGGAGAGTCTGGTGCAGCATTTGTCTATTTTGTTTATCTCCTCAAATAAATATTTTTAGTTTTATTGATTTTTTTGGTAATCTCCTCATTTCTTTGTAACAAACTCTGTGTGTGTGTGTGTGTGTGTGTGTGTGTGTGTGATTTTTTTCTATTTGTTTTGGATGTAAAGTTAGGTGTTCTGATTGATTTTCTGTCTAGATTATCTGTCCATTGGTGTGAGTGGGATATTAAAGTCTGTCAGTATTATTGTGTTACTATCAATTTTCCCTTTAAAAGTTGTTAACATTTTCCTTGTGTATTGAGGAGCTTCTGTGTTGAGTGCATATATATTTACAATTGTTATGTCTTCTTTTTGGATTGATCCCTTGATCATTATGTAGGGTCCTTCTTTGTATCTTATAATGGTTTTTATTTTAAAGTTTGTTTTAACTGATATGAGCAACTCCTTCACTTTCTAGGTCCAAGTCACTCAATCTCACAGGGATGCTGGGAGCACACAGTTCCAGATTGGCCATATGTCTCATCAATCTCCCAGGTCCAAGCCACTTAGGTTCCTGGGTGTTGTGTGTGGTGGAACAGTCCCAGGTGGGCCGTGCATCTCAGGAGATCTGGTTGGAGGCTGTGACACTCCTGGCAGATATGAGCACTGCAGGGTCTCCAGAAGAAGTGATTTGTGAGTGGCAGCTGGCTCACATTTAGAGTTAGATGCAGTCTCTAGGGCTTAGGTTACCACAGGTCCTCACATTCTGCCTCTGGCTACCACACATCTGCCTCTCTGCCTCCACGGTGGTCCTAACAGCACCTGCCTTGCTCTCCTTTGTCATTCACTAGGATGTAACCCTGTGTTTCATGACTGTGCCAGGGGTCACAGTGTGGCTTTAAAGCTTTCCTTCAAAAAGGGTATTTTGTTTTTCTTTGTCTCTCTGGTGTTCCAACAATTTTGGGAGCTATGTCACATTAGTCCCCTCAGAGTCTACTCAGGGCTTTTAATCCTGGTCCTTACTCTAAGGACTGATGATGCTGCCCACATCTCTGCAACCATCTCACACTTGATGCTGGGAAATAAGAGATGTGAGCAGTTTCTTCACTGATAATTGGATTTGGGTGCAAATTCTGTGGTGACTTTTCTGCCCTTCAGTGGTCCTGCCCTCTGACAATCCAAAGTTCCCTACTGACTCACCTGTGAGAGGGTTTCCTATTGTGTGGAAATGACTATTCCTTCATGATTTCCTCAGCAGGATGAGTCTCCATCCATAAGCCCTTCGTCTCTGTGTTTATCTTTCATCCTACTTCATTAGGAAGATAGTGGTGTGCCTTTCTGTGTATCGAAGTTCCTCAGTCAGCATTCAGAAGTTGTTTTGTGGAAGTTGCTCCACATGCAGATGTTCTTTTAATGTGTTTATGGTCTTCCTGTACTATTTGTCTATCATCTTGGGACCACCTCAGGCATGCTTCAGGTGCTGAGCTGGTGCTTTACGAACATGTGCCACATCTCCTGAGCTTGCATTCTATAGCATAGCTGCCATCACTAACAAGCCTGTGGTCTAGAGCAGACATGGCAAGCTAGCAGGATGGCACTCTGGACCTGTGTCTGACAACTACTGAGTCTGAATTTGAGTACAAGTGCTGAAACTACTGAATTTACAGTATGTAGCACAGCACCCTTCCTGCCACTATTGTGCTTGCACTTTAGAGCAGGCTGTCTGAAAACACCCAACTGATTCATGGAAAGATATATCCAGACACTACTGAACCTACATTCTAGAGCATGGTCCCATCATTATTTAGCCCATGCACTACAGCAGAATGGCTAAAACTCCTTAGTTGCATTCTGGAACATGGTATTTTCTACTATTGAACTTGCATTCTACAACAAATGTTCCACAAGTACTGAGCCTATGCTCTAAAACTGCCATATCCCCAAATACTTTCCTTGGCTTCTGGAGCCTGTGTCTTTCAAACACTTAAACCCTGATTTAGATCAACTGTGCTGTAATCACTGAAATTTCCAGAGCATGCCTAAACCCACATTTAATACCACACCTCCTGCCACAATGGATGCTGTGCTCTAAAAGTTATGAAGATGCAGGGAGGAAGCCCAAACTGCAGACTATGTGTGATACAAGTATTAATTTTCACTCTGCATCATGAATCTCACCACTACTGAATATTGACACTAAAATATAGATGCTGCAATTACTGAGATACACACTGGAGCACATGTCACCCCGTGAGTGAGTTTCACAGTAAGCAAATGTACTGTAACTACTGAGCCCATGCACTAGAATATGCATTCACAACCACTGTTGTCACACTCAGGAGCACATATTGCATAACTAATGAGACTGTGCTTTGAAGCACAGATGCTGCTACTACTGAGCTTCCACTATGAACGACACATTCCACCCCTAATGAAATAGTAGTCTAGAGCAGATGCGTCCAAGCTACTAACCTTGTACTCTGGAGAACCTATCATATCATTGCTAAATCTGAATGCTAAACACATGTGCTGCAACTTTTTGACCATGTGTCTATAGAAAGCATCTGTAGTTACAGTTTTTGCACTCTGGAGCATGTGTTCCACCACTGCTGAAACTGAGCTCTACAAAACACATTCTCCAACTTCTGAACTTGAAGCATGGAGCACATGTTCCAACGCTACTCTACTTGTACTCCTGAGCTTGTGTATGAGGCTCATATTCTGCCACTACTGAGCAGGTTCTCTAGCAGGCATTATACCACAACTGAGCTTGATTTCTATAGCATCTCTGAGTATTACTGAGCCCAAGTGAACAGTATGCATTCATCAAAACTGCTGAGCTCACCCTCTGCAGCATATGCCACACAATTATGCAGTTTAACTCTGAATAATTTTTCTTATAACCACTGTATCTCAGACTATGGTACTTTTACTGCAACTAATGAGTTGGCATTCTGGAGCACATGAACTGCCATTACTAAGTGCATGCTCATGTGCATACATCTGGCCCCTAAGGAGCCTGTGCAACAGGAATGCTGATGCTACTGAATTTGCAATCTGGAGCCTGTGTTATGCAGTTAGTATGCCTGTGATTGTAAGCACTGTGCTGCAACATTGTTGTCTGTATAGTGTCTGTTTGCTTGGATTACAAAGGACAAGTCCTGACTCTCCTAAACCTGTGCTCTTGGTAGACATGAAAAATCATCTGATCTTTCACTCTGGAATGTTTTTCTCACAAATTAGGAACTGGAATTCTGAAGTACCCAAATGAAAGGTTGCTGCTATGAGCCATGAATGATGCTAGGATTCTTGGCCTCTGAAAGAGAGGAATTCAATCTGGGGCCAGTAATGAGGCTTGATCACTCAGAACTTTTGTGTAATAAAGTTTTATTAAATTATTAAAGAGATGGAGAAAGTTTCTGACATAGACGTCAGAAGGGGTCAGAAAAAGTGCCCCCTTGCTAGTTTTTAGCAAGTAATTATATACCTATTAACAAGCTGCTAATTAGAGAAAAGAAAGGCCTCAAAACTGAGGGAGTGGCACCAGACGCCTCACCCAGAGCATGCATTTTAAGATAGCATTGGCAGAAGGTTAGTCATCCTGGGCCATAAAACAACTGACATGAATTTTGAAGAAAGGCAGATTTCCAAGCAAATATTGAGTTAATTAACATAGCCTAAGAGAACATATCCATGAGTAAAAGATGATTTGCTGAGTCATTATCTGTTCTGTCTTAGGCAGAACTGACTTGAGGAAAGCAGATTCTAAGGTAAATACATAGTTCATCAACAAAGCTTATGAAAAAAATTTCCATAAGAAAAATACATTTTAGAAAAGTTAGTTTCAGGTGGGACCAGATGTCATCATGGCAACACATAATTTTAAAATAAAGCTCCTTTTAATTTTTGTGTATAGAAGAGAGGAAAAAAAAAAAAAAAAGCCTGACACTTGTATTCTATTTCCTCTGCTTGGAAACCCCTAGCCAACACACTTTTGCCTGATTGTAAGTTCATTTATTGTGACATGTGTGTGCTAGAGTACTCTTCAACATGTGTCTCACCATAATAGGACCAACAGTTTAGTACATAGGCCATTAACAACAGATTCATGATCTAGATCAGATATGCCTCAAGTACTGAGCTAAATTATGCTATAGAGAACACATGCTGCATCTCCTAAACTTGCAATGAATGGGACGACACTCTGGAGCCTTGATCCCACCACTACAGAGTCTGGGTTCTAGAGTACTAGTGCTAAAACTACTGAGTTTGTGATCTGGAGCAAATACCTGGCACTAGTGTGCTTGCATTTTAGAGTAGTCTGTCTGAAACTACTTAACCTGTTAAGTGGGAAGATGAATCCAGTCACTACTGGACCTGCATTCTAAAGCACACTTGCCACCACACACAGCACATGATTTACAGCAGGAAGCTTAAAACTGTTCAGTTGCTTTCGGAACATGTGTCTTTCTCCCATTGGACCTGCATTCTACAGCAGATATTCCACAACTACTGGACCTGTGCTTTAAAACTAACATATGCCAAATGATGTCCTTGATTTCTAGAGCATGGGCCTCACTATCACACAGCCCAAATTTAGATCAGCTGTGCTGTCATTACTGAGTTTGTTCTCAGGATCATGTCTGAAACCATGTTTTGTAGCACACCTACTGCCACAATGGATTCCGTGCACTATAACTGCCATGCCACAAATGAGCCTTCACTCTAGATTATATGTGTGACAAGTACTGTTTTTCACCTTGGAGCATGATTCTCACTTCTACTGAACCCTGGCTCTGAAGTACACATGCTACAATTACTGAACTTCACTCTTTATCAATCATCATAACTGAGCTTTACCCTAAGTAGGTGTGCTGTAACTAATCAGCCCATACACTAGACTATGCATTGATGATCAATTTTATGGCAATCAGGAGCTCACATTCTACCACTAGTGAGACTGTGCTCTAGAATACAGGTGCCGCAACTACTGGACTTTCACTGTGGAGCACAAATCCCACCACTGTAAAACAGTAGTCTATAATAGGTGTGCCAAAGTTACTGACTTTGCACTCTGGAGAACTTATCAGTCATTACTGAGTATGCACTCTAAGCATATGCACTGTCACATGTTATCCTGTGTGTACGGTAACTACCTGCAGTTATGCTTCTTGCACTGTGGAATATACATTCCACCACTACTAAGACTGAGTTCTAGAAATCACATGAAGCAACTACTGAACTTGGACTGTGGATAACATGTCCCATGACTACTCAGCTTGCACTCTAGAGTTGGCACATTGTAACTACTGTGTTTGAAATATACAATTCGTATTCTGCCACCACTAGCATGTACTCTAAGGCAGGCATCCTGCCAATATTGAGTCTACCTGCTATAATATCTCTGAGTTCCATTGAACCAACAGTGTACACCAAGCATGCCTCAAAACTACTGGAGCACCCTGTGTAACATGTGTCCCTCAACATCTCAGATTGCATCTGAACCATGTTTATTTCTGCTACTGTACCACATTTTACTTCACTCTTGCTGCAACTAGTGAGTTGCACCCTGGAGCACATTATCTAACACTACTGAGTGCATGCTGAAGTACATGCATCCCGTCAATCCAGAACCTGTATTCCAGAGCAGACATGCCACAGTTACTGAGCTTGCACACTGGAACTTATATATTACAACTACTATGCCTGCATCATTTAGTGTCAGGCTACAATGACATAGCATGTAGTCTGCTGAATTCCTCCAGTGTCTATCGGGCTTTTATTCCAAAGCACAAATCCTGCCTTTCATAACCCGAACTTTTGAGTAGACATGACAAAACTGCTGAGATTGCCCTCTAAAATATGTGTCTCAATACTAATGAACTCAGATGTTTTTATCACACGTATGCCACTTCCAATCAATGCTCCAAGCCCCTGTGCTATAACTACAAAGACCACAATCTAAATTATGCCTACCGCAATGACTAAACTTGGATATGGAGCATATGTCCTGCTTCCAATGAGCATGATATTAGAGCATGTGTACCACACAAAGGTAATTAACTTTCACTCTAGAGCATGTTTTACAACTCTAGTCAGCCCACACACCTAAGTATATGTATCACAACCAATTTTGGCTATACTTTGGAACTGGCATGCCACTACTACTGAGCATGTACTGTCCAACATGCTTTCACCATTCCTAAGCGCTCATTTCAAACTATGCGTGCTACAAATCCTGAGATTTCACTCTGAAATATGCATCTCCTTCCTATCCAGAGCACGTGTGTATAGTGAGGACACAATCCACAGCAGTGGATTGAGGTCCCCATCCACAGAACAAGTGCTGCAACACTGAACTTCGATTCTGGAGCACCTTGCTGCCACTATCATGCCTGTGCTTTAGAGCCATGTGCTGAAAATACAATGTAGTATATACTCCACTACTACTGAATTCGTGTTGTTGAGTATATGACCTGCCACTACTAAGCCTGCATCATAAAACTTGCCTACTGCAACTACCAGTACTGCACTCTGGGTCCTGCATCTCAGCAATATTGAAATTACATTTTAGATAAAGTGTGCCTCCCTTCATGA
Organism: Syncerus caffer; assembly: GCA_902825105.1. NCBI lineage: Eukaryota > Metazoa > Chordata > Mammalia > Artiodactyla > Bovidae > Syncerus > Syncerus caffer. The sequence goes on from CADEAB010000081.1 coordinate 732,912, forward strand.
CCCTTCACTGTAAGTAGGCATGTCACAAGTATTAGCTTCCTGTTTTAAATGTAATTATGGCCCCTTCTCATTCTGCAGTCTAGATCAGGTGTATCAAAGCAACTGCTGAACTTGTACTCTGAAGAATAGTTCTTGTCACAAGTGAACTATGAATGTTACTCTGGATCATGCATCCCACAATTTGAGTCAGAGTACTACAGCACACTTATTTCCACTTCTGAGTCCTCATATTTAGGCAGGTATAAGAGAGTTAGTGACCCAGTATTCTATAACACTTGTGTTGCAAGTACTGATCTTGCACTCTGAAGCATGTGTTCTTCTACTCCTAAGCCCATGTCCCAAAATACCCATGCTGCAACTACTGACGTTGCAGCATGATACTCATGTGTACCCTGGCTTATACTCTGCCCACAAGTGAGCTGTTACTCTAGATCAAGGGTAGGGCCACTACTGTGCTTGAAAACTGAAGTAGGAATCTCACTTCAAGTGTTCCAATGCTCTATAAGACGTGTGCTACAACGAATTTTGCGGCAATGTAGACCACCCATTAAGCTGCTAGTCAACAAACACTCTATACCCTAGATCATGCAAGCTGCAAATAGTGTACCTGGGATCTCTAGCTGATATGACACAACTTCATCTCTGGTACAAAGAATCACATTTCCTGCCTCCATTGATCTTGCACCTTGTGATCCAGTGCACACATGACACAACCTTTAAGCTTCTACTCTTGACCCCTTGTCTTGCCTCTACAGAGATCATGCTCTAGGCCATACATACTGCACCTACTGAGCTTCCTCTCTGGAGCCTGCATCCCAACATAGTGATCCAGCATTCACTTGAGCATAGCCACCAACAACAGAGTCTGCCCCTCTTGAGCTAGTGCCTCACAACTACTGAGATGACACTGTGCATTATGTGCCAATGAATACTGACCCCCATGTTTAGAGGATTCGTGCTGAAACTACAACACTTTCACTCTAGAACATGCACCTCACCATCAAGGAACCTGCACCTTACAACATATACCTGCCACCATAGACCCATGATCTAGAGAGGGCATGCTTCAACTCTATCCTGTGCTTTAGAGAACATACTCACATCCCCATGGCTTGCACACTTCAGCATTCATCACACCACTACTGACACTACTCTACTGACACTACTCTACCACAGATATGCAACTAGTTCAATGGCACTTGAGTCTGTGTCCCAAAACTACCGAACTTGAGTCCTACTGTATGAGGCTGAAACTACTGATTTTACAGTCTGGAGCATGTGTCCAGCCACTAGCGTGCTTGCAATTTAGACCAGACAGTCTAATACTGCCAGCTGGTACATGGGGAGATACAACCAGCCAACTAGAGACAGCATTCTAGAACAAACTCCCATCCCTACTGTGCCATTGGTGTACAGCAGGACGGCTAAAACTTTTCAGTTGCTTTCTTGGGAATGCATCTTTCCACTACTGGACTTGCATTTCAAAGCAAATGTTCCACAACTATGGAACATGTGTTCTAAAACTGAATAACCTTAAGTATTTTCCTTTCCTTCAGAAGCATGTGTCTTGCAGCATAAATCCGATGTTATGGTCAGCTGTGCTTCAATCACTGAGTTTGCCCTTGCCGTGTTTTAAATGACCTTTTATGTGATACTTGATGCCACTATGGATTCTGTACTCTAAAACTGTTGTGACACAATTAGTGAGCCTGTACGCTAAACTATGAGTGGTACAAGTACTGAGTTTCACCCTGGAGAATGTGTCTCAGCACTAGTGATCCCTGATTCTTAAGTCTTCATATTGCTACTAGAGAACTCCACAATGTGCACAAATCACACCAAATCTGAGCATGAACCTAAGCAGGAGTACTGTAACGAATCAGCCTACTTGCCAGATTTTGCATTCACAACCAGTATTCTTAAACTCAGAAGCATACTTTTCTCCACTAATGAAACTGTGCTCTGGAATACTGGTCTTTCAGCTACTGAGCTTCTGCCTTGGAGCACACTTTCTAGTACCACTGAAGCTAGTAGTCTAAATCTCCTAACCAAAGTTATTGACCTTGCACTCTGTAGAACCTACCACATCACTACTGAAGCTGCAGTCTAAGCACGTGTTGACACTTGTGAGCCTATGTCCAGACGGAGCATCTGCAAGTGTTGTTCTTTCACTCAAGGATATGGATTTTATGACTACTGAGACTGATCTCCAGAAAACCCGTGCTGCAACTACTGAATTGAATCTTGGAGCATGTGTTCCACACACTCAATTTGCGCTCAAACCTGGCATTTTGTAAGTATTGAGCTTGCATCTTAGGCTCTCACACTGGTACTACTGAGTTGTTCTCTAAAACAGGTATCCTGTCAATATTATGTCTGCTCTCTATAGCACCTTTGAGTATTATTGAGCTCACAGTGTAGAACAGGCATGCATGGAAACTTCTGAGGTCACCTTCTGTCTGTAGCATGTGTCCCGCAACTACTCAGTTTACACCCTTGAGAGGGTAACAGGCAGGAAGGCTAGGAGTCTCCAAAGAAGGCGATAGACTACAAGTGTCAGGATTTTTTTTTTTTAATCTCTCTATTAAGTGGCAGGGGGAAACAAACTACAAGTGTCAGATTATATATATAATTTATTTATTTTTTGCCTTCTCTATGCAAAAGTAAAAAGACGTTTCTCTGTTACTATGATGACACCTGGATCCACTTGAGCTTAACTTTTCTCAAACCTTGAGCTAACCAATGCATTTTTCTTATGGAAATATTTTCTTTAAGCTATGTTAATAAACTATGCATTTACCCTAGACTCTTTCTTCAAGTCAGTTACATTAACAACACTGAACTGATAATGGCTCAACAAATCAGTGTTTTTTACTCATACAATTGTTCTCCTAATCTTTGTTACTGAAACTATGTATTTGCTTGGAAACCTGTCTTTCTTCAAGATCCATGTCAATAATTTTATGGCCTGGGATGACTCACCTTGTGCCCATGTTATCACAGAATGCATGTTGTGGGTGAGCAGCCTGGTGCCACATTGTGTTTTGAGACATTTCCTTTCTCTAATTAGCAGCCTACTGGTATCTATATAACATCCAGCTAAAGACAATGTGGGTAGGCACACTTTCTGCACCCTTCTGATGTCTATGTCAGAATCTTTCTCTGTCTCTTTTATACATTAATACAATTTTTTACAGAAAAGTGCTGAGTGACAAAGTTTCATCATTGGCCTCAGGTTGAATTCCTCTTCTTTGGAGGCCAGGATTGCCAGCATCTTTGACAACTCACCAACAAACTTCCACTCTGAAGGATGTTTCATTCCCTCTTCTGTATTGCAATCCACCCCACCACATCCCCCACTTCTGCTGCAACTAATGAGCTGGCACTCTGGAGTACATAAAATAACATTACTGAGTGTAGGCTCAAGTGCGTGTAACTGGCCCATATTAAAGTTTTGTAGATTCTCGTAACAAACTTTGTCCAAATAAGTGAAGACTATCACGAAATCCCTGGGGCAAAACTGTTCAAGTTAACTGAGAAGCTGGTTGCATAGGGTCCTCAAGGGCAAATAGAAATTGACTTTCCTCTTCCAAACGCATGGAATAGAAGACAGCTTTCAAATCAATTACTGAGAAATCTTTGGCTCATTCAGGAATTTCAGACAATAGAGTAGAAAGATTAGGCACCACGGGGTGTAAAGGAAATACAGCCTCATTTATTATCCATAAATATTGAACTAGTCTCCATTTACCATTTGATTTCCTTATACCAAAATAGGAGTGTTGGATGCACTGTTACAGGAAATTAATAGTCCCTGATCCTTTAACATTTCCATGATGGGTTTTAAACCTTCCTTAACTTAAGGTTTCAGTAGGTACTGCTTCTTATGTGGAAATAAGTGCAGGTCTTTGAGCTTGACAACTACAGGAATAGCATTCTGTGCTAGAACCACAGATTTCCCATCAGCCTATACACTAGGATTTACATTTTGTTCAATTAAAGGGAGATAAAGGGAGGGCTCCATATTCATGAAAACAGAGGCATGGACCTTTTCAGGATATCCCTCCCCATAAGAGGTGAGGGGGACTCTGGCACGATCAGAAACTCGTGTGAAAATAGCAAAACGTCTTCATTATAGTTTAAAGAACAACTGAAATAATGCCTTTTGGCTAGTCCAGACAGTCCTTTTACAGAAGCGGGTTGGGAGGAAAGTGGGCCAGGTGCTTCAGAAAGCACAGAGTAAGTTGTCCCAGAGTCTAAAAGGAAATCTATGGATTGGCCCTCCACAGTTATTAATACCCAGGGTTCCTCAGGTGTAATTAGGATGGTAGCTTATGTAGGGACCCCCGGGCACCTTCAGTTCTGATTGTCTTAAGAGTCTGACCCCTGAAACCTATGCCTCTGGTGGCAGACTCTCTTCCATTGTGGTCCTTTGCAGGCCACACATGGAGCCAGGGGCGGCTTATATGTCTGATGTCAATCCCGCTGGAGGTGCCCCTCCTTTTCACAGTAATAGCCAGCCCATCCCTTTTCACCTGGGTCCCTCTGGGCATTTTTCTCAGGCTGTTTAAGAATGGCTCTCATAGACATTGCAAGGGCTTCCGCCTGCTCCTTTGTCTTGTTCTGCCTTTCTTTCTTTTCCTCATACTCCCTACCATAATAGACTGTCTGAGCCAGTTGCAACAGGTTATCTAAAGACTAATTTGGCCCATACTCCCATTTTAATAGCTTATGGCGGGTATCTGGGTCAAACTGAGTGAGAAATCTATCTCTTAAAATCACTCTCTCATCTTCAATTTCAGGATCAATCTAAGTGAATCTGTGAAGGGCTTTCCTCAGTCTATCTAGGAATTTACCATGAATTTCCTTCTACTTCTGTTCTATGTTTGCCAATTTGCCATAGTTTAAAGGCTTAGCCTCTGTCCTTCAAGGATACACATGACAGAATGACTCTGATCCCACCTTCCTTTAGTTGTGTTGTAGTCCTGGTATGTTTCTGTAATTGGGACCATCGGGTCCCACCACTTCATGGGAAATAGATGGGGAAACATTTGAAACAGTGTCAGACCTTATTTTTTGGGACTCCAAAATCACTGCAGATGGTGAATGCAGCCATGAAATTAAAAGACGCTTACTCCTTGGAGGGAAAGTTATGACCAACCTTGATAGCATGTTCAAAAGCAGAGACACTACTTTGCCAAAAAAGGTTCGTCTAGTCAAGGCTATGGTTTTTCCTGTGGTCATGTATGGATGTGAAAGTTGGACTGTGAAGAAGGCTGAGCACTGAATAATTGATGTTTTTGAACTGTGGTGTTGGAGAAGACTCTTGAGAGTCCCTTGGATTGAAAGGAGATCCAACCAGTCCATTCTGAAGGAGATCAGCCCTGGGATTTCTTTGGAAGGAATGATGCTAAAGCTGAAGCTCCTGTACTTTGGCCACCTGATATGAAGTGTTGACTCATTGAAAAATACTCTGATGCTGTGAGGTATTGGGAGCAGGAGGAGAAGGGGACGACAGAGGATGAGATGGCTGGATGGCATCACTGACTCGATGGACATGAGTCTTAGTGAACTCTGGGAGTTGGTGATGGACAGGGAGGCCTGGCCTGCTGCAATTCATGGGGTCGCAAAGAGTTGAACACGAATGAGTAACTGATCTGATCTGATCTGATTCCCAGGGGGGAAGGGGGTTATCTCGTCTTCCCTTTTCCCTACTGATTCATTACAAAACTATTCATCTCCATAAGCAACCGCTTTCCCCAAAATTAGAGTTTCTGAGATGAGTCTGGAGTCAGCGTTTGTCCTGAGATTTACATCTCATCCTTCCATGTAAGGTCATAAAGCAGAGTAACACCTTTAAAATCTCTAGTATAGTTTTCTTTGTCCTCTGAATAGTCTCCTGGATCCTTGTCATTCTTAGTATTTCTTGATAAGAAAAAGACTTATTAAATCTCATAGACTGATTTTCTCTCAGTGGGTGCTTCATGAAGAGGCAACAGCTTGTGTGGCTGTTCCTTAGTCTCTCTGG
>CADEAB010000081.1:739939-752719 GCA_902825105.1 Syncerus caffer
ATTAGTGGAGAAAAGTATGCTTCTGAGTTTAAGAATACTGGTTGTGAATGCAAAATCTGGCAAGTAGGCTGATTAGTTACAGTACTCCTGCTTAGGTTTTGCTCAGATTTGGTGTGATTTGTGCACATTGTGGAGTTCTCTAGTAGCAATGAAGACTTAAGAATCAGGGATCACTAGTGCTGAGACACATTCTCCAGGGTGAAACTCAGTACTTGTACCACTCATAGTTTAGCGTACAGGCTCACTAATTGTGTCACAACAGTTTTAGAGTACAGAATCCATAGTGGCATCAAGTATCACATAAAAGGTCATTTAAAACGGCAAGGGCAAACTCAGTGATTGAAGCACAGCTGACCATAACATCGGATTTATGCTGCAAGACACATGATTCTGAAGGAAAGGAAAATACTTAAGGTTATTCAGTTTTAGAACACATGTTCCATAGTTGTGGAACATTTGCTTTGAAATGCAAGTCCAGTAGTGGAAAGATGCATTCTCAAGAAAGCAACTGAAAAGTTTTAGCCCTCCTGCTGTACCCAATGGCACAGTAGGGATGGGAGTTTGTTCTAGAATGCTGTCTCTAGTTGGCTGGTTGTATCTCCCCATGTACCAGCCTGGCAGTATTAGACTGTCTGGTCTAAATTGCAAGCACGCTAGTGCGGACACATGCTCCAGACTGTAAAGTCAGTAGTTTCAGCCTCATACAGTAGGACTCAAGTTCGGTAGTTTTGGGACACAGACTCAAGTGCCATTGAACTAGTTGCATATCTGTGGTAGAGTAGTGTCAGTAGAGTAGTGTCAGTAGTGGTGTGATGAATGCTGAAGTGTGCAAGCCATGGGGATGTGAGTATGTTCTCTAAAGCACAGGATAGAGTTGAAGCATGCCCTCTCTAGATCATGGGTCTATGGTGGCAGGTATATGTTGTAAGGTGCAGGTTCCTTGATGGTGAGGTGCATGTTCTAGAGTGAAAGTGCTGTAGTTTCAGCACGAATCCTCTAAACATGGGGGTCAGTATTCATTGGCACATAATGCACAGTGTCATTTCAGTAGTTGTGAGGCACTAGCTCAAGAGGGGCAGACTCTGTTGTTGGTGGATATGCTCAAGTGAATGCTGGATCACTATGTTGGGATGCAGGCTCCAGAGAGGAAGCTCAGTAGGTGCAGTATGTATGGTCTAGAGCATGATCTCTGTAGAGGCAATACAAGGGGTCAAGAGTAGAAACTTAAAGGTTGTGGCATGTGTGCACTGGATCACAAGGTGCAAGATCAATCGAGGCAGGAAATGTGATTCTTTGTACCAGAGATGAAGTTGTGTCATATCAGCTAGAGATCCCAGGTACACTATTTGCAGCTTGCATGATCTAGGGTATAGAGTGCTTGTTGACTAGCAGCTTAATGGGTGGTCTACATTGCCGCAAAATTCGTTGTAGCACACGTCTTATAGGTCATTGGATTCCTACTTCAGTTTTCAAGTACAGTAGTGGCCCTACCCTTGATCTAGAGTAACGGCTCACTTGTGGGCAGAGTATAAGCCAGGGTACACATGAGTATCATGCTGCAACGTCAGTAGTTGCAGCATGGGTATTTTGGGACATGGGCTTAGGAGTAGAAGAACACAAGCTTCAGAGTGCAAGATCAGTAATTGCAACACAAGTGTTATAGAATACTGGGTCACTAACTCTCTTATACCTGCCTAAATATGAGGACTCAGAAGTGGAAATAAGTGTTCTGTAGTACTCTGACTCAAATTGTGGGATGCATGATCCAGAGTAACATTCATAGTTCACTTGTGACAAGAACTATTCTTCAGAGTACAAGTTCAGCAGTTACTTTGATACACCTGATCTAGAATGCAGAATGAGAAGGGGCCATAATTACATTAAAAACAGGAAGCTAATACTTGTGGCATGCCTACTTACAGTGAAGGGTCATGAAGGGAGGCATACTTTATCTAAAATGTAATTTCAATATTGCTGAGATGCAGGACCCAGAGTGCAGTACTGGTAGTTGCAGTAGGTAAGTTTTATGATGCAGGCTTAGTAGTGGCAGGTCATATACTCAACAACACGAATTCAGTAGTAGTGGAGTATATACTACATTGTATTTTCAGCACATGGCTCTAAAGCACAGGCATGATAGTGGCAGCAAGGTGCTCCAGAATCGAAGTTCAGTGTTGCAGCACTTGTTCTGTGGATGGGGACCTCAATCCACTGCTGTGGATTGTGTCCTCACTATACACACGTGCTCTGGATAGGAAGGAGATGCATATTTCAGAGTGAAATCTCAGGATTGTAGCACGCATAGTTTGAAATGAGCGCTTAGGAATGGTGAAAGCATGTTGGACAGTACATGCTCAGTAGTAGTGGCATGCCAGTTCCAAAGTATAGCCAAAATTGGTTGTGATACATATACTTAGGTGTGTGGGCTGACTAGAGTTGTAAAACATGCTCTAGAGTGAAAGTTAATTACCTTTGTGTGGTACACATGCTCTAATATCATGCTCATTGGAAGCAGGACATATGCTCCATATCCAAGTTTAGTCATTGCGGTAGGCATAATTTAGATTGTGGTCTTTGTAGTTATAGCACAGGGGCTTGGAGCATTGATTGGAAGTGGCATACGTGTGATAAAAACATCTGAGTTCATTAGTATTGAGACACATATTTTAGAGGGCAATCTCAGCAGTTTTGTCATGTCTACTCAAAAGTTCGGGTTATGAAAGGCAGGGATTTGTGCTTTGGAATAAAAGCCCGATAGACACTGGAGGAATTCAGCAGACTACATGCTATGTCATTGTAGCCTGACACTAAATGATGCAGGCATAGTAGTTGTAATATATAAGTTCCAGTGTGCAAGCTCAGTAACTGTGGCATGTCTGCTCTGGAATACAGGTTCTGGATTGACGGGATGCATGTACTTCAGCATGCACTCAGTAGTGTTAGATAATGTGCTCCAGGGTGCAACTCAGTAGTTGCAGCAAAAGTGAAGTAAAATGTGGTACAGTAGCAGAAATAAACATGGTTCAGATGCAATCTGAGATGTTGAGGGACACATGTTACACAGGGTGCTCCAGTAGTTTTGAGGCATGCTTGGTGTACACTGTTGGTTCAATGGAACTCAGAGATATTATAGCAGGTAGACTCAATATTGGCAGGATGCCTGCCTTAGAGTACATGCTAGTGGTGGCAGAATACGAATTGTATATTTCAAACACAGTAGTTACAATGTGCCAACTCTAGAGTGCAAGCTGAGTAGTCATGGGACATGTTATCCACAGTCCAAGTTCAGTAGTTGCTTCATGTGATTTCTAGAACTCAGTCTTAGTAGTGGTGGAATGTATATTCCACAGTGCAAGAAGCATAACTGCAGGTAGTTACTGTACACACAGGATAACAAGTGACAGTGCATATGCTTAGAGTGCATACTCAGTAATGACTGATAAGTTCTCCAGAGTGCAAAGTCAGTAACTTTGGCACACCTATTATAGACTACTGTTTTACAGTGGTGGGATTTGTGCTCTACAGTGAAAGTCCAGTAGTTGCAGCACCTGTATTCTAGAGCACAGTCTCACTAGTGGTAGAATGTGAGCTCCTGATTGCCATAAAATTGATCATCAATGCATAGTCTAGTGTATGGGCTGATTAGTTACAGCACACCTACTTAGGGTAAAGCTCAGTTATGATGATTGCTAAAGAGTGAAGTTCAGTAATTGTAGCATGTGTACTTCAGAGCCAGGGTTCAGTAGAAGTGAGAATCATGCTCCAAGGTGAAAAACAGTACTTGTCACACATATAATCTAGAGTGCAGGCTCATTTGTGGCATGGCAGTTATAGTGCACAGAATCCATTGTGGCAGTAGGTGTGTTACAAAACATGGCTTCAGACATGATCCTGAGAACAAACTCAGTAATGACAGCACAGCTGATCTAAATTTGGGCTGTGTGATAGTGAGGCCCATGCTCTAGAAATCAAGGACATCATTTGGCATATGTTAGTTTTAAAGCACAGGTCCAGTAGTTGTGGAATATCTGCTGTAGAATGCAAGTCCAATGGGAGAAAGACACATGTTCCGAAAGCAACTGAACAGTTTTAAGCTTCCTGCTGTAAATCATGTGCTGTGGTGTGTGGCAAGTGTGCTTTAGAATGCAGGTCCAGTAGTGACCTGGATTCATCTTCCCACTTAACAGGTTAAGTAGTTTCAGACAGACTACTCTAAAATGCAAGCACACTAGTGCCAGGGTATTGCTCCAGATCACAAACTCAGTAGTTTAGCACTAGTACTCTAGAACCCAGGACTCTGTAGTGGTGGGATCAAGGCTCCAGAGTGTCGTCCCATTCATTGCAAGCTTAGGAGATGCAGCATGTGTTTTCTATAGCATAATTTAGCTCAGTACTTGAGGCATATCTAATCTAGATCATGAATCTGTTGTTAATGGCCTATGTACTAAACTGTTGGTCCTATTATGGTGAGAAACATGTTGAAGAGTACTCTAGCACACACATGTCACAATAAATGAACTTACAATCAGGCAAAAGTGTGTTGGCTAGGGGTTTCCAAGCAGAGAATATAGAATACAAGTGTCAGGCTTTTTTTTTTTTTTTTCCTCTCTTCTATACACAAAAATTAAAAGGATCGTTATTTTAAATTATGTGTTGCCATGATGACATCTGGTCCCACCTGAAAACTAACTTTTCTAAATGTATTTTCTTATGGAAATTTTTTTCATAAGCTTGTTGATGACCTATGTATTTACCTTAGAATCTGCTTTCCTCAGTCAGTTCTCTGCCTAAGACAGAAACAGATAATGACTCAGCAAATCATCTTTTACTCATGGATATGTTCTCTTAGGCTATGTTAATTAACTCAATATTTGTTGGAAATCTGCCCTTTCTTCAAACTTCATGTCAGTTGTTTTATGGCCCAGGATGGACTATACTTTTGCCAATGCTATCTTAAAATGCATGCTCTGGGTGAGGCGTCTGGTGCCACTCCCTCAGTTTGGAGGCCTTTCTTTTCTCTAATTAGCAGCTTGTTGATAGGTATATAATTACTTGCTAAAAACTAGCAAGGGGGCACTTTTTCTGACCCCTTCTGATGTCTATGTCAGAAACTTTCTCCATCTCTTTAATAATTTAATAAAACTTTATTACACAAAAGTTCTGAGTGATCAAGCCTCATTACTGGCCCCAGATTGAATTCCTCTCTTTCAGAGGCCAAGAATCCTAGCATCATTCATGGCTCATAGCAAGCAACCTTTCATTTGGGTACTTCAGAATTCCAGTTCCTAATTTGTGAGAAAAACATTCCAGAGTGAAAGATCAGATGATTTTTCATGTCTACCAAGAGCACAGGTTTAGGAGAGTCAGGACTTGTCCTTTGTAATCCAAGCAAACAGACACTATACAGACAACAATGTTGCAGCACATTGCTTACAATCACAGGCATACTAACTGCATAAAACAGGCTCCAGATTGCAAATTCAGTAGCATCAGCATTCCTGTTGCACAGGCTCCTTAGGGGCCAGATGTATGCACATGAGCATGCACTTAGTAATGGCAGTTCATGTGCTCCAGAATGCCAACTCATTAGTTGCAGTAAAAGTACCATAGTCTGAGATACAGTGGTTATAAGAAAAATTATTCAGAGTTAAACTGCATAATTGTGTGGCATATGCTGCAGAGGGTGAGCTCAGCAGTTTTGATGAATGCATACTGTTCACTTGGGCTCAGTAATATTCAGAGATGCTATAGAAATCAAGCTCCAGTTGTGGTATAATGCTGCTAGAGAACCTGCTCAGTAGTGGCAGAATATGAGCCTCATACACAAGCTCAGGAGTACAAGTAGAGTAGCGTTGAACATGTGCTCCATGCTTCAAGTTCAGAAGTTGGAGAATGTGTTTTGTAGAGCTCAGTTTCAGCAGTGGTGGAACACATGCTCCAGAGTGCAAAAACTGTAACTACAGATGCTTTCTATAGACACATGGTCAAAAAGTTGCAGCACATGTGTTTAGCATTCAGATTTAGCAATGATATGATAGGTTCTCCAGAGTACAAGGGTTAGTAGCTTGGACTCATCTGCTCTAGACTATACTATTTCCATTAGGGGTGGAATGTGTCGTTCATAGTGGAGCGTAGTAGTAGCAGCACCTGTGCTTCAAAGCACAGTCTCATTAGTTATGCAATATGTGCTCCTGAGTGTGACAACAGTGGTTGTGAATGCATATTCTAGTGCTGGGCTCAGTAGTTCAGGTACATTTGCTTACTGTGACTCCTCACGGTGGTGACATGTGCTCCAGTGTGTATCTCAGTAATTGCAGCATCTATATTTTAGTGTCACTATTCAGTAGTGGTGAGATTCATGATGCAGAGTGAAAATTAATACTTGTAGCACCATAGTCTGCAGTTTGGGCTTCCCTCCATGCATCTTCATAAGTTTTAGAGCACAGGCATCCATGTGTGCAGGAGGTGTGGTAGTAAATGTGGGTTTAGGCATGCTCTGGAAATTTCAGTGATTACAGCACAGTTGATCTAAATCAGGGTTTAAGTGTTTGAAAGACACAGGCTCCAGAAGCCAAGGAAAGTATTTGGGGATATGGCAGTTTTAGAGCATAGGCTCAGTACTTGTGGAACATTTGTTGTAGAAAATACCATGTTCCAGAATGCAACTAAGGAGTTTTAGCCATTCTGCTGTAGTGCATGGGCTAATAATGATGGGACCATGCTCTAGAATGTAGGTTCAGTAGTGTCTGGATATATCTTTCCATGAATCAGTTGGGTGTTTTCAGACAGCCTGCTCTAAAGTGCAAGCACAATAGTGGCAGGAAGGGTGCTGTGCTACATACTGTAAATTCAGTAGTTTCAGCACTTGTACTCAAATTCAGACTCAGTAGTTGTCAGACAAGGTCCAGAGTGCCATCCTGCTAGCTTGCCATGTCTGCTCTAGACCACAGGCTTGTTAGTGATGGCAGCTATGCTATAGAATGCAAGCTCAGGAGATGTGGCACATGTTCGTAAAGCACCAGCTCAGCACCTGAAGCATGGCCTGAGGTGGCTCCCAAGATTGATAGACAAATAGTACAGAAAGACCATAAACACATTAAAAGAACATCTGCATGTGGAGCAACTTCCACAAAACACTTCTGAATGCTGACTGAGGACCTTCAATACACAGAAAGGCACACCACTATCTTCCTAATGAAGTAGATGAAAAGATAACACAGAGACGAAGGGCTTACGGATGGAGACCATCCTGCTGAGGAAATCATGAAGGAATAGTCATTTCCACACAATAGGAAACCCTCTCACAGTGAGTCAGTAGGGAACTTTGGATTGTCAGAGGGCAGGACCACTGAAGGGCAGAAAAGTCACCACAGAATTTGCAACCAAATCCAATTATCAGTGAAGAAACTGCTCACATCTCTATTTCCAGCATCAAGTGTGTGATGGTTGCAGAGATGTGGGCAGCATCATCAGTCCTTAGAGTAAGGACCAGGATTAAAAGCCCTGAGTAGACTCTGAGGGGACTAATGTAACATAGCTCCCAAAATTGTTGGAACACCAGAGAGACAAAGAAAAACAAATACCCTTTTGAAGGAAAGCTTTAAAGCCACACTGTGACCCCTGGCACAGTCATGAAACACAGGGTTACATCCTAGTGAATGCCAAAGGAGAGCAAGGCAGGTGCTGTTAGGCCCACTGTGGAGGCAGAGAGGCAGATGTGTGGTAGCCAGAGGCAGAATGTGAGGACCTGTGGTAACCTAAGCCCTAGAGACTGCATCTAACTCTAAATGTGAGCCGGCTGCCACTCACAAATCACTTCTTCTGGAGACCCTGCAGTGTTCACATCTGCCAGGAGTGTCACAGCCTCCAACCAGATCTCCTGAGATGCACGGCCCACCTGGGACTGTTCCACCCCACAGAACACCCAGGAACCTAAGTGGCTTGGACCTGGGAGATTGATGAGACATATGGCCAATCTGGAACTGCGTGCTCCCAGCATCCCTGTGAGATTGAGTGACTTGGACCTAGAAAGTGAAGGAGTTGCTCATATCAGTTAAAACAAACTTTAAAATAAAAACCATTATAAGATACAAAGAAGGACCCTACATAATGATCAAGGGATCAATCCAAAAAGAAGACATAACAATTGTAAATATATATGCACTCAACACAGAAGCTCCTCAATACACAAGAAAAATGTTAACAACTTTTAAAGGGAAAATTGATAGTAACACAATAATACTGACAGACTTTTACTACCCCACTCACACCAATGGACAGATAATCTAGACAGAAAATCAATCAAACACCTAATTTACATCCAAAACAATAGAAAAAAATCACACACACACACACCCACAACACACACACACACACACAGAGAGTTTGTTACAAAGAAATGAAGGAGATTACCAAAAAAATCAATAAAACTAAAAATATTTATTTGAGGAGATAAACAAAATAGACAAATGCTGCACCAGACTCTCCAATTAAAAAACGGCAGTGGCGGGAGAAGACTCAAATCAATAAAATTGGAAATGGAAATGGAGAAATTATAACAAAAAACACAGAAATTATAACAGTAAACACAGAAATAAAATAATAAGAGGATATATGGGGGTGGTCCTAAGATGGCAGAGGAATAGAATGGGGAGACCACTTTCTACAAAAAATCCATCAAAAGATCATTTGAATGCTGAGGAGCCTGCACAAAACAACTTCTAAACCCTGGAAGAGGACATCAGGCACCCAGAAAGGCAGCCCAGTCTCTTCAGAATTGGGTAGGGCAAAATATAAAAGACAAAAACAGAGGCAAAATATTTATGGATGGAGACTTGTTCTGGAGAAGGAGTCATGAAGGAGGAGAAGTTTCCACACAGTAGGAAACCCTCTCACATGTATGTCTGTGGAGAGTTTTGGAATCTCAGAGGGCAATATAACAAGGAGTGGGGTGAAGCTCACAGAATATGTGCCTAGCTGTAATGGCCAGCAGAAAAAGTGGGCCAGAATGCCTGTGTCTGCTACCAATGAGAAGGGGCTGGGCAAGGAGGCATGATCGGTCCTTAGGGTAAGGATTGGGTTGAATGCCCAGCGGACAACCTGAGGGCACTAACATGAGATAGCAAACCAAACCGTTGGGATTGTCAGAGAGAGGAAAAAGAAGATACTTTTCCCACTAAAGGCTCTAATCCCTGGCACAATCAAAGAACAAAGAATTGAGGAAATACCAAAGGAGAGTAAACTAGCTGCCTGACCTATAGGGACATCTCAAAGACAGAGAGGCAGGAGAGTGACAGCAAAAGCTGGAAGACAAGGGGCTGCTGCAATGTTGACCCCAAAGACTACATCTTCCACCAAATTGTGGAACAGGCTCCCAATTGCTAACCACATTTTTCCTGGGATCCTGGATTATTTGACATCAACCAGGAGTGCCACAGCCTGAGGTCAGCTCCTCAGAGGGAGACACATGACACCACTTGGGACTGTTTCCCTCAGTGCACCTGGGAAAGTGAAGTGAGCAGCTGGACCAGGCATGTGAATAAGATGCATGGCCCATATTGGGACAGTGTGGCTCACAGAGCACCTGTCACCTGAGTTGCTCAAACCTGGGAAGGGCACAAAGTGCACAGCCCATCTAGGTCTGTACCCCTGCAGAGCACCTGAGAAACTGAGAGACATAGTTCTGGGAACTGCATGAAAAAGCAGGGCCCACTTGAGACAGTGACCAACTAGAGCACCCTGGATATGAGCAGTGCAGATCTAGGAAGTACATTCAACTTGGGCTGTGCAAACCCATTGTGGCCATCCACTGTGAGCACTCCCCACACATGCCAGTGGTAGTTGACATATCCCTCCCTCCCCAAAACACAAGCTGAACAAGTGAGGCCTAAGTAAGTGGCCAACTTTACTAGGTAAGGTAAGGGTAGTTAGAGAAGGCGAGGTTCAGAAAAAAGCATAAGACTGGCAATTTACAGGAACAGATTACCTTTAATAGGTGAAAAGGGGATAGCAAACAGATTAGCGAGCAGCTGTGCTACCCATGAAAAGAAGTATATAGGCATGTATGTGGATAGTTAATGTCTTAATGTGGCTGTTCTTCTCAAAAGTTGTTTGGAGTAGTTATCTCTTAAGCAGCTGGGGCAAGAATTTTGGAGATCTGCCAGAGGCTGGACCATAGTGGAGCTGGGCATATCAATGTTAATGTTTATTCCTTCTTTGGGCGAGAGAGTCTTTCTTTTTGCATAAAATGGTGGGGAGGACTTGGAGGGGAGTTTTAACTCCAGGCTATTTTGAGCTACATAAGTTTCCGTCATTTACTCCATTGTGTCAGGGCAGAAATTAGACACTGAAGATATTTGTGAACAGAAGCCAAAATAAACAATGGAGGAGGAACCGCTCTGGAAGTGAAAAGTGCAGGAGAGTAAAAACCTTCATTTAATACCGGAGACTGTGTCTTTCACACACACCTATAGAACTTGAGAACAAGCACAAGCCAGAACAAGGAACTATCTGACACTGAACTGACTCCATGCTGCCCACAACAGTTCCAAAGTAATTACCAGATATATTTTTACTATAACCACATTTTAATTTGCTAAAAGAATTCAGTCAGTTCAGTTCAGTTGCTCAGTCATGTCCAACTCTTTGCGACCCCATGAATCGCAGCATGCCAGGCCTGCCTGTCCATCACCAACTCCCAGAGTTCACTCAGACTCACATCCATCTAGTCAGCGATGCCATCCAGCCATCTCATCCTCTGTTATCCCCTTCTCCTCCTGCCCCCACTCCCTCCCAGCATCAGAGTTTTTCCAATGAGTCATATCTTTGCGTGAGGTGGCCAAAGTATTGGAGTTTCAGCTTTAACATCATAGTTCTATATTATTCCTTTAAAAAAATATATTTTAATTGGAGGCTACTTACTCTACAATATTGTGGTGGCTTTTGCCCTATATCTACATGAATTTCCAAGTGTGTACATGTCTCCCACTATCCTGAAACAAACTTTATATATTACAAAGTGTGTAGAAGGAAAGAAATCATAAAAGTCCTAGAATAAATCAATGAAAAAGAAAAAGATGACTATTGCAAATCACAAAGACTTAAAGTTGGTTCTTTGAGATGATAAATAAAGTAGAAAAATTAACCAGACTCATCAAGGAAAAAAATGGGAAAATAATCAAATCAATAAATTAGAATTGAAAATGGAGAAATCACAACAGACAGCACAGAAATACAAAAGATCATAAGAGACTACTATAAGCAATTATATGCCAATAAAATGGACAGGTTGGAAAAAAAAATGGAGAAATTCTTAGAAAAGTATAATTTTCCAAAACTGAACCAGGAAGACATAGAAAATATTAACAGACCATCACAAGCATAGAAATCAAAGCTGTGGAAAAAAAAAAAATCTTCCAACTAACAAAAGCCCAGGACCAAATGATTTCATAGGTAAATTTTTTCAAAAATCTAAAGAAGAGCTAACATGTATCCTGTGTATACTCTTCCAGAAAACTACAGAGAAAGGTTAACTCCCAAACTCATTTTACACGGCCACCATCACTGTAATACTAAACCAGACAAAGATGCCACGAAATAGAAAACTACAAGCCAATGTCAATAATGAACATAAATGCTAAAATCCTCAACAAAATTTCAGCAAACAGAATACAACAACATATTTCAAAGATCAGACACCATGGCCCAGTGGGCTTTAACCCAAGAATGCAAGGGTTCTTCAACATCACAAACCTATCAATGTGATACACCTTATTAACAAATTGAAATATTTAAAACCCTATGATTATCTCAATGGAGAAAGGAAAGCCTTTGACAAAATTCAACATCCACCTATGATATAAAAACCCTTCAGGCAGCAGGGAGAGAAGAAACATAGTCCAAATAATAAAAACCATATACAACAAACCCACAGAAACATTTTCCTCAATGGTGAAAAATTGAAAGTTTTTCCTCTAAAACAGTAATAAGACAAGGGTGTCTACTCGCATCACTACTATTCATCATAATTTTGGAAGTCCTAGTCACAGCCAATTGAGAAGAAAAATAAAGGAATAAAAGGATTCAGATTGGAAGAGAAGAAGTAAAACTCTCACGGTTTGCCGCAGACATGAAAGATTACATACAGAACCCTCAACACACCACCTAGAACTAGTTAATTAATATCTCAATGTTTCAGGATATAAAATTAACACACGTAAAATCCTTGCACTCATATACACAATGAGAAAACAGAAAATAATTTTAATTTATTTATTTTAATTGGAGGCTAATTATTTTACAATATTGTAGTGGGTTTTGCCATACATTGACATGAGTCAGCCATGGGTGCACATGTGTCCACATGAGCTCCCCTCCCGAGCTCCCCTCCTCATCCCATCCCTCTGCGTCATCCCAGAGCACCAACTCTGAGCATCTTGTCTCATGCATTGAACCTGGACTGGTGTTCTGTCTCACTTACGGTAATATATACATTTCAGTGTGATTTTCTCAAATCATCCCACCCTCACAGAAGGCCTGTGTGCGTTCTGTGGGCCTTCTCCCACAGAGTCCAAAAGACTGTGCTATATATCTGTGTCTCTTTTGCTGTCTCACATATAGGGTTATCCTTACCATCTTTCTTAATTCCACATATGAGTTAGTATACTGCATTGGTGTTTTTCTTTCTGGCTTACTTCACTCTGTATAAGGCTCCAGTTTCATCCAATTCATTAAAACTGACTCAATTATTCATTTCAGTTCAGTTGCTCAGTCATTTCCAAT
>CADEAB010000081.1:753719-770184 GCA_902825105.1 Syncerus caffer
TCCCAATCATCCCACCCTCTCCCTCTCCCACAGAGTCCAAAAGACAGTTTTATATATCAGTGTCTCTTTTGCTCTCACATATACAGGGTTATTGTTTCCATTATTCTAAATTCCATATATATGCATTAGTATACTGCACTGGTGTTTTTTTCTTTCTGGCTTACTTCACTCTGAATAATAGGATCCAGTTTCATCTACCTCATTAGAACTGATTCAAATGTATTATTTTTTATGGCTGAGTAATACTCCAATGATTATATTGTTTAAAAGTTCCTTCAAGCCTAATTTTTTGGATTAAAAAAAATAGTTTTGTTCTCTCGAGTAATTATTCTCCAGTGATTTGGGGCCTGAATTGATGTAGATTGGTAACTATAAGGCTATATTTGTGTAGATGACTTATTTTAATTTGTTTAAAATAACTAAAAATTCCCAGAGCGATTTGTGAATAAAAGTAATTTACGTGAAAAAGAACTATGCTTTTGTAATTTTAAAAGGCTTTAGTTAAAGTAAAATTGTTGTATATTTTAATATATAAATTAGAAATTTTGACCCGAACTGAACTGCCTAACTTTAGTTTTTGCTTAATATATTGTAACTATCTATAACTAGACTTTGTCTCATAGGTATGAGCACACACACACATCACACACACATACCTGCACAGGCACACAAGATACACACACACACACACACACATCTGTAGTTTTCCCCTAATTCTTAGCAGATACTTTTCACACACTGAGTGAATTGTATTTTTTGTATCATGTTAAGCATGGCTTAACATCAAACACTACTGTTTGTTTTCATTTTAAATATAATATGCTGTGAGTATTATTTTATAGATTTTGATAAATACTTCAAATATTATATTGGTTGGTCCTCAAACTATCAGGTAATAATTACACTTAAATTTACAATGTTCTTGAATTTAGGAATCATTAATATCAGTATTTCATTGATGCAATAAGATACATTTGACCTGTTCTAGCCAGTTATGATTCTCATCCCTCTGGTTTCAAAATTTGTTATGATCTATTTATGTTTAAGATGATAGAATTCTGGCTGACTGAAGTATATGTGTTCTGTGGGAAGACTGGTTGTTTTCTGATTTTAAATATAATATGCAATACATATTCTCTTATAATTTTGAATAAATACTAAAGCTCATCCTTCTGTCCTTCTTAAAAGTGCAGGTGTATTCAAGGCTCTGTGCTTGGTTTTCAGGGATTATGCTGCAGGCTATTTTCAGTGTTCTGTAGTAAAACGAGAAGGTATCTTTGTATTATTATATATATTTCACAAAGCTAGATGATTCATTTACCTTTTTTTTTTTCTTTAATATTTGATGGCACTGCAGGATGTGGGATCTTAGATCTCCAGTCAGGGATTGAACTCAGAATACTACTGTGAAAGCCCTGAGTCCTAATCATTGGACCAACAGAGGATTCCCTCCAGTTTTGCTTTTTAAATATTTTTGAAAAATGATCTTTTCTGAAATAAGAACAGTAGCGTATGACAGTGATTTTCATTAGTATTTTCACTCATCAAAAGAAAAAAAATATTGTTTATATTGGGTTCTCAGTTATGATTTTTAAATTTTAAGGTCTAAGATCCAAGTTTGAGAAACCTCCTACAGTGTTGCTGTAGATGATGCAATTAAATAAGGCAAAACATCTATCTCCAAAAAGGGCTATTTTTTTTTTTTTGGTTGGGGGAGGTGCGGGGAGGTGGCTTATAGGAGAAAGGTAAGACATAGACTAGGTCTATTAAAGTGAAAGTTATAAATCTGACATGAATACTTAGAGAACTAATGGATAGTTGCCCATTATGATCTCAATGTTTTGAATAAGACTTGTGAGAGAGAATTCCTCTTGATTTCTGTGTCAAACCTACTGCTTGTGCTTCATTAAATTTTGAGTAAAATAACAGCTGTTTCTCTCTATTCTATTATTGGGTCGTGTTTTCTGTAAATACCTAAGACTTTAAAGTTTCAGTCTTCTGTTTCCTCGTTGATTTTTTTGTTTTTTTTTTGGTGCGATTTTTCTATTAGTTATTTAAAGAAAGATTTTGAGGGCAGCCACTTCACTTTTTATCTCCAATGGTTTTCTTTTAAAGAATCTGTATGTCTTGATTTTCTATTGAAATATTCTAGAAAATAATGGAAGGATGCAATGTCACCTCAATCCAGTATTCTTGCCTGGAAAATTACATCGATGGAGGAGCCTGGTAGGCTGCAGTCCATGGGGTCGCTGAGAGTTGGACATGACTGAGTGGCTTCACTTTCACTTTTCACTTTCATGCATTGGAGAAGGAAATGGCAACCCACTCCAGTGTTCTTGCCTGGAGAATCCCAGAGATGGGGAAGCCTGGTGGGCTGCCGTCTGTGGGGTTGCACAGAGTCGAACACGACTGAAGTGACTTAGGAGCAGAAAAAGAAAAAAATACACACACACACACACACACACACACACACACACATTGTTTCCTGTATTCTTTTTATCTATGCTACCTGATGTAAAGTCTCTGTTAAGTCCAGCTTCTAGGCTTTCTGAGCCATGCTTTGGAGGGTCTACTTATTTCCTTATATGTGACCACACACCTTCTCCTATTTCTTTGTGTGTCTCATTTTGTTGTTGTTGTTGCTGCTGCTGCTGTTTTTGTTTCTGAAAATGAAAAAATGCACATATAACATGTTGGTTTGTCCTCACTCCCCTACCATCCAGACAGTAACAGGCTCTCCATCCCATGAAAGAAACCATCCAGTCACTTTGCACCCCTGCTAATTCTTTGGATACTCAGGGAGAGCTCCCAGGGATTGACAGTACCAAGCAACACAGG
Source organism: Syncerus caffer (assembly GCA_902825105.1). NCBI lineage: Eukaryota > Metazoa > Chordata > Mammalia > Artiodactyla > Bovidae > Syncerus > Syncerus caffer. The sequence goes on from CADEAB010000081.1 coordinate 756,558, forward strand.
AGTGTGCTGTTTGGATTGTGGAGTGGGAACACGTGATTCGAATTTCTAGAAGCCTACTCAATGACAGTGCCTGGGATAGCTCCAGATGCAAACGCCACAACTTCCATGGAGCAGAGTTTGGACATATGCAGGCGCTGGAGCCCTGGAACCCTGGAAGATGCCCACTGTTCTAGGGGTGTGTCCACAAGGGTGCCACCCACTACCCTCTCTGTCACTGGTCTAGATTTGGCCCAGCAGCCCAAGCATGGCTCACTGCCTAGGGATCCCGCATGTTAGGTTGATCTTCCAGGGTCCGTGCACCATGTCCTGAGCTGTGTGGCACCACTTTCTTAATCCTCAGGCCACCCCTACACACCACTCCCTGCCTCCAGACCATCTCCCTCACTCCCTGCAGCCAAAGAGCTAGTGGACCTCACAGGGTTACTGCAGGCTGGGCTGCAATTGCATACCACTTGCTGTCTATTATGTTCGGTCCCTTCACATCTGCCCCAGCTTGGGGTCATGGTCAGGGCCAAGAGGAGCCTGAGAAGTGGTTAGAGAGAGGAAGACAGGCACGTCCCAGGACTACAGACCATCTTAGTCATGAGCCCCGGTGCTGAGGGGACAGGGGCCACGTGTCCTGATGTGGTGATGCTGTGTGCAGCTAAAACATTGCAGTACAAGTTGTCATGGCAGGTGAAGAGGCCACCTGCTTCAGGGTGGAGGTGGTGGAATGGCAGGGCCCCAGTGGATAGTAAAGTGGTGAGGATTTGGCGGGAGTTGCAGCTGCTGGCAGAGGACATCATGGAAGAGGTGGAGATTGTGGCAGATTAGGAGAGGGAATAGGGGCCCTCCCAGGAGCTGGAGGAGAAGAGGGTGGAGGAGCAGGGCCAGGAAAGGCCCGGAGGCCTGAGTGAGCACCAGACCTGGATGCTGTGCAGGCAACCAGCAGGTGGTACTGAGCTCTGAGCATGAGAAAAACTGTAGGACCTATGTGTGTTTCATGTGCAGAACCAAGAGAAGAGGAAGCGTTACCTGGCTCGGAGAAGCACTATCATGCAGGACATCCTTGGCTTCTGAGTCAAAGCTGTAGCCTTTCTGCTGCTGCTTGGGATCCATTGCTCTGGAGAAGGAGGGGGAGGGGCAGAAGCAGAAGGAGGTGTGGGGTCCAGGGCACATGAAGTGTCCCAGAGGCCTCTGAAGGAAGTGTGGTCCTGGGAAACTGGCAGGCTCCAAAGGCACTTTTTTAGGCTCGAAATCACTGCAGATGGTGATTGCAACCATGAAATTAAAAGAGTCTTACTCCTTGGAAGAAAAATTATGACCAATCTTGATAGCATATTCAAAAGCAGAGATATTACTTTGACAACAAATGTCCGTCTAGTCAAGGCTATGGATTTTCCAGTAGTTATGTATGGTTTTGAGAGTTGGGCTGTGAAGAAAGATGAGCACCAAATAATTGATGCTTTTAAACTGTGGTGTTGGAGAAGACTCTTGAGAGTCCCTTGGACTGAAAGGAGATCCAACCAGTCCATTCTGAAGGAGATCAGCCCTGGGATTTCTTTGGACGGAATGATGCTAAAGCTGAAACTCCATACTTTGGCCACTTCATGCGAGGAGTTGACTCATTGGAAAAGACTCTGATGCTGGGAGGGACTGGGGGAAGGAGAAATGGGACGACAGAGGACGAGATGGCCTGATGGCATCACCCACTCAATGGACGTGAGTTTGAGTGAATTCCCAGAGTTGGTGATGGACAAGGAGGCCTGGCGTGCTGTAGTTCATGGTGTCACAAAGATTCAGACACGACTAAGCGACGGAACTGAACTGAACTGGTGCAGTAAACACTGGTAATTTAAAATATTTCTATAAAATTTATTAATACATGTTTTCCATGAAACTAAGAGAGTTACCCAGGGATGGGGGAGCTTTTTGGGTTGCCATCTATGGGGTCGCACAGAGGCAGACATGATTGAAGTGACTTAGCAGCAACAGCAACTGTGTTATTCACTGTTGTCTCTGACTCTTTTCAATCCCATGGACTGTAACCCACCAGTTCCTCTGTTGATGGGATTCTCCAGACAATAATATGGGAATCAGTTGCAATGGCTTACTCCAGGACAAGAACCCACTGTCTCCTTCAGAAAGAGTGTGAAAAAAAAAAATCTAACCCCAAAGAAAGGTGAAAGAGGAAAGTAATAACATTTAGAATTGAAATACAATAATAGAAAAAGAAAAGACAAAAGTCAAAAAACAAAGTTAATAAAAATGGAAAAACATAGGAAAACTGAAAACACAGAAGGGGAAGATATTCAGTTACTGAAAGGAGAATGATTAAGATGTCATTGCTATGAATTCATACTAGATAAAGAGGATTGTTAGGTACTTTGGACAAATATTTATGCCAAGAGAAGTCTTAAGTTTTATGAAACAGTAAATTGCTATAAGCACAGACTTGCTGACATAATTTAAAACATGAGAAAATCTGAAAAGACAACAAAGAGGATGTCTTAGTAATCATATTTTCCATAAATAGAAGCATAGAACCAGATATTCTTTATGGTGTACTGTACCCAATATTTTTATGAGCATTTAAATGACAAATATGAAAAGCACAGGTGTACTAGATATATTAGCCATAAGTTAAAGTGCTATTTTGTGCTATTTTCCTTCAGTAATGTCCAACTCTTTGTGACCACTTGGAAGGTAGACCACCAGGCTCCCTAGTGAGTGGCATTCTCCTCCAATGGAATAGCAACCTAGTCATGTATCTTTCCTGGAGACAGGAAAAATCAACTAATTTAATTCATACACACAGAGGTCTCAAAGAAATGGGATGCCTGAAGTGGCCAAAGCACACTAAATATATATGATTTTATCTTTAATTAAGATAAAATATATAGCTCTCTAATCATGAGAAGAAGCTAATGTCTTCTTCAGAAACTGAGGGAAAATATCTAACTCCTAGGCAAGATGAAAGAGGACTCTATATGATTTTTGGACAGATATTTATTTGTAGATTTCACAAATAAAGAAGCTTGTGCTTGGAAAAGAACATTCATAGAGAACTATCAGAGTTTGTTTATGTAGCTTTCTTATTCTTGAATTCCATAACTCTGAGGACAAGGATCATGTATATGTTTATGTCATAGGGATGTTAAAATCATATGAATTCATTTCCCACATACATTAGGAGGTATGGGGAGTGTAATACTTTTATTTTTGTTTTTAATTATTTTACCTTATTGAACATTTGCCAGGCTGGTTTTATTCAAGTCAACATTCCAGTAAGGTATGTCTTGAGAAGCCTGCTATGAGCCCAAAGAGTTTGCACCGCTGCAACTTTCCTGGAAATTTTGCAAACTCAAAGCTAATTTTGAGGTTGTGGAGAGCAAACCTGGGTCAGTAGCTCAATATTAAGAGATCAGCAGAGACAAGGTCGTAGATTAGAATGAAGACGAAGCAACTGAAAAGAACCAATCAAGTCAAAGTACACCTTCTCAAACCCTATTGAAACAGTTCTCCATTCCTGGGGTAGATTAGTCCAGAAAATGGCTTTTATTTTTACATGAAAGAAGTGTTTTCTTCACTTTCCCTACTTTGTACATCATTTTCTCCATATGATTTACATAGAAGTATCAGTTTTAGAGAAATGATTCACAAGCTTTTCTGGATTGAGTAGTCAGGATGCTCAAAGCAAGTCTATTTTAGAGGATGATTGAGGCTAGGCTGTAAACCTGTGGCTGAAGCTTTTTCATAGTTTGCATAGGGGAAAAGAACTGAACTCTTGATCCACTAATATGGAGAGAGATAAGATGGCTTTTCCAACTTACAGCCTCCAGAGACTGGGAATAGGATCCTGAAAACTGAAAAGATATTAAGAGTTGTGATATACAGTGAATCGTCTGATGTCCCCACTAAGACATTTATGGGGCAGAGATGGATGAGCAAAGGAGCCAGGTTTTCTACTTTGACTGGAGTTTAGGGCGGCAGAAGGACTCCATTACCAAAATCCCCATCGTGCTGACCATTCAGATGGACACTCTTTATATGCATTGTTGCCCACGAACTTAAAAAGGCCAGTGTGGTTGGTAGACAAGGTTAGAATGGAACCTGTAATCTCCAGGTTCTGGTGTATTTTCTAACCTTTTCTATTGGTAACGCTAGCATCCCTATGCCTCCATTTTCCATGAGCTTCTGTCAATCTGTGAGGGAAGAATGGGTTGCAAAGAGTTGGTACAGGAGGCCTGAACTGTGGCATTGCCAGCTTTAAATCTTGGTTCTGTGGCCAAGTGAGTCTAATTTTTTGCACTGTTCCCCCCATACACAGTGTATATATTGTCTACTGCAGTCAATTACAATGCTTTTCAAAAGTCTGAAGTGCCACTTGTGGGATCAAATCATAGATTCTAAGTGTACAATGTGTCTCTAGGATAGGCCTAGTATCAAGTTTGTTTTGTCAGTTAAGTGACAGTTTTTTATTTGTGCAAAGGACAGTTCTTGATCTTCCACAGAGGTTATCCAAGATCCATGAACTCAGCAGAAAAAGAGCCACAGGAACTTTTTCTTGGCTGTGGGTGCCATAACTTCTTCATCCATTTCCCATACTTAGACCGTCAAATGTTCACATCTGTAGGAACAAAGAATACTCCAGATTCTTTAGCAGTGTCTAGATGCCAGCATGACCAGCAGTCAGATCAATTATGTCAGGCAGTGATAAACTGGCATAAGTTAACAATTTGGATTGTTCTCTTTGTATTGAAAAACCAAGGTTAATAAGAGTAACAATGGGTTGTACAAAGACATGGTATTTGAGGAGAGGTCGTATGATAGACAGGTACCAGCTGACAGTAAGGGTGACTCTTTGAACATTTTCTAACATCTCAAGCAAGTAACAGTTTTTTGCACATATTGAAGTTTAGATTTTGGGGCTACATGGCCTCATACATGTATTCTTAAGAGAATGAGAGAGGCTATAAGCACTCCTTGATTAGTTTAGTTAAAAGTAGAAGGGCATCAACCCACTAGATATGAAAGGAGACTAGGATGAAGGCTACAGAGTGTATGATGGCTTTGAGAACTTGACAAAATTTTGAGGAGGACTCAACCTTTTTGGGAAAAGAAAATTAGAGCCACTCACTTGTATCCAACTTTTTGAAACTCCCTGGTCAATACAGTCTGTGGAATCTCCTCACCAGAATACTGGAGTGGGTAGCATTTCCCTTGTCAAGGCGATCTTCCCAACTCAGGAATCAAACCGAGGTCTCCCGCATTTTACAAACTAAGCAACAAGGAAAACTAAAATTTCTAGGTTAAGGTAAAAAGGGTGAGAGGATTTGGCAAAAAAATTGTGGCTCTTTCAGTTAAGTTCAGTCGTTCAGCCGTGTCTGACTGCGACCCCATGAACCACAGCTGCCAGGCCTCCCTGTCCATCAGCAACTCCTGGATTCCACCCAAACACACATCCATTGAGTCAGTGATGCCATCCAACCATCTTATTCTCTGTCGTCCCCTCCTGCTCCTGCCCTCAATCTTTCCCAGCATCAGGTTTCTTTCAAATGAGTCAGTTCTTTGCATCAGGTGGCCAAAGCGTTGGAGTTTCAGCTTCAACATAAGACCTTCCAATGAACACCCAGGACTGATCTTCTTTAGGATTGACTGGTTGGATCTCCTTGCAGTTGGAGGGACTCTTGAGAGTCTTCTCCAAAACCACAGTTCAAAAGTATCAATTCTTTGGCACTCAGCTTTCTTTATAGTCCAAAGTGCATATCCATAAATGACCACTGAAAAAACCATAGCCTTTACAAGACGGACCTTTGTTGACAAAGTAATGTATATGCTTTTTAATATGCTGTCTAGATTGGTCATAACTTTCCTTCCAAGGAGTAAGCGTCTTTTATTTTCATGACTGCAATCACCATCTGCAGTGATTTTGGAGCCCACAAAAATAGTCAGCCACTGTTCCCACTGTTTACTCATCTATTTCTGATGAAGTGATGGCACCAGGTGCCATGATCTTCATTTTCTGAATGTTGAATTTTAAGCCAACATTTTCTCTCTCCCATTTCACTTTCATCGAGAGACTCTTTAGTTCCTCTTCACTCTCTGCCATAAGGGTGGTGTCATCTGCACATCTGAGGTTATTGATATTTCTCCCAGCAATCTTGATTCCAGCTTGTGTTTCCTCCAGCCCAGTGTTTCTCATGATGTACTCTACATAGAAGTTAAATAAGCAGGGTGACAATATACAGCCTTTACATTTTCCTTTTCCTATTTGGAACCAGTCTGTCGTTCCATGTCCAGTTCTAACTGTTGTTTTCTGACCTGCATACAAATTTCTCAAGAGACAGGTCAGGTGGTCTGGTAATTCCCATCTCCTGAAGAAGTTTCCACAGCTTATTGTGCTCCACACAGTCAAAGGCTTTGGCATAGTCAATAAAGCAGGGATAAATGTTTTTCTGGAACTCTTTTGCTGACAAGTAATGGGCAAAGAATGTGGACTGAACTCTCCTTTCTCAGTCAAACTTTTTGGTCTCTTTGACCATGTCATAACTCCTTAGGAATTAGAAGTACTAACCTAATCTGTCAGATCATAGACTTTCAAGAGACTTGTGATCTATGTTGTTACTGTGTACTGTTACTTAGATCCCAAACTTGGATTGTTAGTCAGGAAGCACCTAGCTTGCTAGGAATCCAAAGTTCAGAAGCTAGATAGAGCTCTGGCTCCAAGAGCATCTCTGAGGTTAGAGGTTCCTCAGATAGGAACTACAATGGATATTTTTCCTTTGGTAACTGTCTCTTAGTGGCCCAGAGGAGGCTTTTATACTGCTGTGATGACGCTTGGAAGGAATATTTTAGTTTTATGTTTGTGTCAGTCTTATTGTGGTCAGGAATACACTCAGGGTCGTGCACAGGAACTCAGGTGAGGAATGCTTCCCCCAGCAGCCTTAGCTTGTGAGAACTTCTGGAAGGATACTCTGATCGAACCCCAGGAGGCATTAGAGGCAAGCAAGGTTTTAATGGTGAGGAGCTAGATGTCAGTCAGGGATGCCATCAGGTCTACCCCTCGTAGACCTGGGGATTAGAAGTACTAACCTAATCTGTCAGACCTGCATCTCCATCACTTATCGGTGGTAGACCTGGGAGGGACAAGTATGGCTCCTGTGTTGGTAAGGAACAGACAAAATCTGAACGGAAAGAAAAGCTTTTGTGTAAAATCTGTCTATACTCCCATCTAGAGCAGGGAGGGACGCCTCTGGTAAAAGATGGAGCTGGTCACTTTTTTTTTTTCCCCTCTCTCTCTCTCTTACAGATGGGAGCTAATAATTCCAGCCTCACTTCTTTGAACTATTTCCTGCTTAAGCATAATATTGTTTTGCAATTAGACCCATTCTGTAGAAAACAAGGAAAATGGGTAAAAGTAGCACATGTGTTGCCCTTTTTCTCTCTGTGAGTTATGCCAGACTTGTGTCCTCAGTTCAGTTCCTTTCAGTCACTCAGTTGTGTTTGACTCTTTGCGACCTCATGAATTGAAGCATTCCAGGCTTCCCTGTCCATCATCAACTCCCGGATTTCATTCAAACTCACGTCCATCAAGTTGGTGATGCCATTCAGCCACCTCATCCTCTGTTGCCCTGTTCTCCTCCTAGCCCCAGTCTCTCCAAGCATCAGGGTCTTTTCTAGTGAGTCAACTCTTCCATGAGGTGGCCAAAGTACTACAGTTTCAGCTTTAGAATAATTCCTTCCAAAGAACACCCAGGACTGATCTCCTTTAGAATGGACTAGTTGAATCTCCTTGCAGTCCAAGGGACTCTCAAGAGTCTTCTCCAACACCATAGACTAAAAGCATCAATTCTTGGGGCTCAGCTTTCTTCACAGTCCAACTCTCACATCCATACATGACCACTGGATAAACCATAGGGTTGACTGACGGACTTTTGTTGGCAAAGTAATGTCTCTGCTTTTGAATATGCTATCTAGGTTGGTCATAACTTTCCTTCCAAGGAGAAAGCACCTTTTAATTTCAGGCTATTGTCACCATCTGCAGTGACTTTGGAACCCCCCAAAAATAACGTCTGACACTGTTTCAACTATTTCCCCATCTATTTCCCATGAAGTGATAGGACCAGATGCCATGATCTTCATTTTCTGAATGTGGAGCTTTAAGCCAACTTTTTCACTCTCCTCTTTCACTTTCATCTAGAGGCTTTTTAGTTCCTCTTCACTCTCTGCCATAAGGGTGGTGTAATCTGCTTATCTGAGGTTATTGATATTGCTCCCAGCAATCTTGATTCCAGCTTGTGCTTCTTCCAGCCCAGTGTTTCTCACAATGTACTCTGTTCTAAGGTTATAGATTTGGGTGTGGAACCTTCGTGTCCCTCCTGTCCTCCTACTATGCTAGATGAGATGGAGGACAGGAGACAAACAAATAAGGAAAAACAGGTTTCTCCAATCTACCCCTGGCATCATATGTGCAGAGCAGCCAGAGAGACTAAGGAAGAGCCACACAAGCTGTTGCCTCTTCATGAAGCACCCACTGAGAGAAAATCAGTCTTGAGATTTAATAAATCTTTTTCTTATCAAGAAATACAAAGAATGACGAGGATCCAGGAGACTATTCAGAGGACAAAGAAAAATATACTAGAGCTTTTAAAGGTGTTACTCTGCTTTATGACCTTACTTGGAAGGATGAGATGTAAATCTCAGGACAAACGCTGACTCCAGACTCATCTCAGAAACTCTAATTTTGGGGAAAGCGGTTGCTTATGGAGATGAATAGCTTTGTAATGAATCAGTAGGGAAGAGGGAAGACGAGATAACCCCCCTCCCCCCTGGGAATCAGATCAGATCAGATCAGTTACTCATTCGTGTTCAACTCTTTGCGACCCCATGAATTGCAGCACGCCAGGCCTCCCTGTCCATCACCAACTCCCAGAGTTCACTAAGACTCATGTCCATCGAGTCAGTGATGCCATCCAGCCATCTCATCCTCTGTCGTCCCCTTCTCCTCCTGCTCCCAATCCCTCCCAGCATCAGAGTATTTTTCAATGAGTCAACTCTTCACATCAGGTGGCCAAAGTACTGGAGCTTCAGCTTTAGCATCATTCCTTCCAAAGAAATCCCAGGGCTGATCTCCTTCAGAATGGACTGGTTGGATCTCCTTTCAGTCCAAGGGACTCTCAAGAGTCTTCTCCAACACCACAGTTCAAAAACATCAATTATTCAGCGCTCAGCCTTCTTCACAGTCCAACTTTCACATCCATACATGACCACAGGAAAAACCATAGCCTTGACTAGATGAACCTTTTTTGGCAAAGTAACGTCTCTGCTTTTGAACATGCTATCAAGGTTGGTCATAACTTTCCCTCCAAGGAGTAAGCGTCTTTTAATTTCATGGCTGCATTCACCATCTGCAGTGATTTTGGAGTCCCAGAAAATAAGGTCTGACACTGTTTCAAATGTTTCCCCATCTATTTCCCATGAAGTGGTGGGACTGATGGTCCCAATTACAGAAACATACCAGGACTACAACACAACTAAAGGAAGGTGGGATCAGAGTCATTCTGTCATGTGTATCCTTGAAGGACAGAGGCTAAGCCTTTAAACTATGGCAAATTGGCAAACATAGAACAGAAGTAGAAGGAAATTCATGGTAAATTCCTAGATAGACTGAGGAAAGCCCTTCACAGATTCACTTAGATTGATCCTGAAATTGAAGAGGAGAAAGTGATTTTAAGAGATAGATTTCTCACTCAGTTTGACCCAGATATCCGCCATAAGCTATTAAAATGGGAGTATGGGCCAAATTAGTCTTTAGATAACCTGTTGCAACTGGCTCAGACAGTCTATTATGGTAGGGAGTATGAGGAAAAGAAAGAAAGGCAGAACAAGACAAAGGAGCAGGCGGAAGCCCTTGCAATGTCTATGAGAGCCATTCTTAAACAGACTGAGAAAAATGCCCAGAGGGACCCAGGTGAAAAGGGATGGGCTGGCTACTACTGTGAAAAGGAGGGGCACCTACAGCGGGATTAACATCAGACATTTAAGCCGCCCCTGGCTCCATGTGTTGCCTGCAAAGGACCACAATGGAAGAGAGTCTGCCATCAGAGGCATAGGTTTCAGGGGTCAGACTCTTAAGACAATCAAAACTGAAGGTGCCCGGGGGTCCCTACATAAGCTACCATCCTAATTACACCTGAGGAACCCTGGGTATTAATAACTGTGGAGGGCCAATCCATAGATTTCCTTTTAGACTCTGGGACAACTTACTCTGTGCTTTCTACAGCACCTGGCCCACTTTCCTCCCAACCCGCTTCTGTAAAAGGACTGTCTGGACTAGCCAAAAGGCATTATTTCAGTTGTTCTTTAAACTATAATGAAGACGTTTTGCTATTTTCACACGAGTTTCTGATCATGCCAGAGTCCCCCTCACCTCTTATGGGGAGGGATATCCTGAAAAGGTCCATGCCTCTGTTTTCATGAATATGGAGCCCTCCCTTTATCTCCCTTTAATTGAACAAAATGTAAATCCTAGTGTATAGGCTGATGGGAAATCTGTGGTTCTAGCACAGAATGTTATTCCTGTAGTTGTCAAGCTCAAAGACCTGCACTTATTTCCACATAAGAAGCAGTACCTACTGAAACCTTAAGTTAAGGAAGGTTTAAAACCCATCATGGAAATGTTAAAGGATCAGGGACTATTAATTTCCTGTAACAGTGCATCCAACACTCCTATTTTGGTATAAGGAAATCAAATGGTAAATGGAGACTAGTTCAATATTTATGGATAATAAATGAGGCTGTATTTCCTTTACACCCCGTGGTGCCTAATCTTTCTACTCTATTGTCTGAAATTCCTGAATGAGCCAAAAATTTCTCACTAATTGATTTGAAAGCTGTCTTCTATTCCATGCGTTTGGAAGAGGAAAGTCAATTTCTATTTGCCCTTGAGGACCCTATGCAACCAGCTTCTCAGTTAACTTGAACAGTTTTGCCCCAGGGATTTCGTGATAGTCTTCACTTATTTGGACAAAGTTTGTTACGAGAATCTACAAAACTTTAATATGGGCCAGTTACACGCACTTGAGCCTACACTCAGTAATGTTATTTTATGTACTCCAGCGTGCCAGCTCATTAGTTGCAGCAGAAGTGGGGGATGTGGTGGGGTGGATTGCAATACAGAAGAGGGAATGAAACATCCTTCAGAGTGGAAGTTTGTTGGTGAGTTGTCAAAGATGCTGGCAATCCTGGCCTCCAAAGAAGAGGAATTAAACCTGAGGCCAATGATGAAACTTTGTCACTCAGCACTTTTCTGTAAAAAATTGTATTAATGTATAAAAGAGACAGAGAAAGATTCTGACATAGACATCAGAAGGGTGCAGAAAGTGTGCCTACCCACATTGTCTTTAGCTGGATGTTATATAGATACCAGTAGGCTGCTAATTAGAGAAAGGAAATGTCTCAAAACACAATGTGGCACCAGGCTGCTCACCCACAACATGCATTCTGTGATAACACGGGCACAAGGTGAGTCATCCCAGGCCATAAAATTATTGACATGGATCTTGAAGAAAGACAGGTTTCCAAGCAAATACATAGTTTCAGTAACATAGATTAGGAGAACAATTGTATGAGTAAAACACACTGATTTGTTGAGCCATTATCAGTTCAGTGTTGTTAATGTAACAGACTTGAAGAAAGAGTCTAGGGTAAATGCATAGTTTATTAACATAGCTTAAAGAAAATATTTCCATAAGAAAAATGCATTGGTTAGCTCAAGGTTTGAGAAAAGTTAAGCTCAAGTGGATCCAGGTGTCATCATAGTAACAGAGAAACATCCTTTTACTTTTGCATAGAGAAGGCAATAAATAAATAAATAAATAGTGTATATATATATATATATATATATATATATATATATATATATATATGTAATCTGACACTTGTAGTTTGTTTCCCCCTGCCACTTAATAGAGGGATTAAAAAAAAAAAAGAATCCTGACACTTGTAGTCTATCTCCTTCTTTGGAGACTCCTAGCCTTCCTGCCTGTTACCCTCTCAAGGGTGTAAACTGAGTAGTTGCGGGACACATGCTACAGACAGAAGGTGACCTCAGAAGTTTCCATGCATGCCTGTTCTACACTGTGAGCTCAATAATACTCAAAGGTGCTATAGAGAGCAGACATAATATTGACAGGATACCTTTTTTAGAGAACAACTCAGTAGTACCTGTATGAGAGCCTAAGATGCAAGCTCAATACTTACAAAATGCCAGGTTTGAGTCCAAATTGAGTGTGTGGAACACATGCTCCAAGATTCAATTCAGTAGTTGCAGCACGGGTTTTCTGGAGATCAGTCTCAGTAGTCATAAAATCCATATCCTTGAGTGAAAGAACAACACTTGCAGATGCTCCGTCTGGACATAGGCTCACAAGTGTCAACACGTGCTTAGACTGCAGCTTCAGTAGTGATGTGGTAGGTTCTACAGAGTGCAAGGTCAATAACTTTGGTTAGGAGATTTAGACTACTAGTTCAGTGGTACTAGAAAGTGTGCTCCAAGGCAGAAGCTCAGTAGCTGAAAGACCAGTATTCCAGAGCACAGTTTCATTAGTGGAGAAAAGTATGCTTCTGAGTTTAAGAATACTGGTTGTGAATGCAAAATCTGGCAAGTAGGCTGATTAGTTACAGTACTCCTGCTTAGGTTTATGCTCAGATTTGGTGTGATTTGTGCACATTGTGGAGTTCTCTAGTAGCAATATGAAGACTTAAGAATCAGGGATCACTAGTGCTGAGACACATTCTCCAGGGTGAAACTCAGTACTTGTACCACTCATAGTTTAGCGTACAGGCTCACTAATTGTGTCACAACAGTTTTAGAGTACAGAATCCATAGTGGCATCAAGTATCACATAAAAGGTCATTTAAAACACGGCAAGGGCAAACTCAGTGATTGAAGCACAGCTGACCATAACATCGGATTTATGCTGCAAGACACATGCTTCTGAAGGAAAGGAAAATACTTAAGGTTATTCAGTTTTAGAACACATGTTCCATAGTTGTGGAACATTTGCTTTGAAATGCAAGTCCAGTAGTGGAAAGATGCATTCTCAAGAAAGCAACTGAAAAGTTTTAGCCCTCCTGCTGTACACCAATGGCACAGTAGGGATGGGAGTTTGTTCTAGAATGCTGTCTCTAGTTGGCTGGTTGTATCTTCCCATGTACCAGCTGGCAGTATTAGACTGTCTGGTCTAAATTGCAAGTACGCTAGTGGCTGGACACATGCTCCAGACTGTAAAGTCAGTAGTTTCAGCCTCATACAGTAGGACTCAAGTTCGGTAGTTTTGGGACACAGACTCAAGTGCCATTGAACTAGTTGCATATCTGTGGTAGAGTAGTGTCAGTAGAGTAGTGTCAGTAGTGGTGTGATGAATGCTGAAGTGTGCAAGCCATGGGAATGTGAGTATGTTCTCTAAAGCACAGGATAGAGTTGAAGCATGTCCTCTCTAGATCATGGGTCTATGGTGGCAGTTGTATGTTGTAAGCTGCAGGTTCCTTGATGGTGAGGTGCATGTTCTAGAGTGAAAGTGCTGTAGTTTCAGCACGAATCCTCTAAACATGGGGGTCAGTATTCATTGGCACATAATGCACA
>CADEAB010000081.1:771089-784752 GCA_902825105.1 Syncerus caffer
AAAACACTCTCTGACATAAATTGCAGCAGGATCCTCTATGACCCATGTCCCAGGATAATGGAAATAAAATCAAAAATAAAACAAATGGGACCTAATTAAACTTAAAAGCTTTTCAAAATGGAGGAAATTATAAACAAGGTGAAAAGGCAGCCTTCAGAATGGGAGAAAACTATAGCAAATGAAGCAATTGACGAAGAATTAATCTCAAAAACATACAAGAAACCCCTACAACTCAATTCCAGAAAAATAAGAGACCTGATTACAAAACGGGCCAAAGAACTAAACAGATATTTCTCCAAAGAATACATACAGACTGCTAACAAACACATGAAAAGATGCTCAACATCACTCATTATCAGAGAAATGCAAATCAAACCACAATGTGGTACCATTTCATGCTGGTTAGAATGGCTGCTATCCAAAAGTCTACAAACAATAAATTCTGGAAAGGGTGTGGAGAAAAAGGAACCTTCTTACACTGTTGTTGGGAATGCAAACGAATACAGCCACTATGGAGAAAACTGTGGAGATTCCTTTAAAAAAAAACGGGAAAATAGGACTGCCATATGACCCAGCAATCCAACTGCTGAGAATACACACCAAGGAAATCAAAATTCAAAGAGTCACGTGTACCCCAATGTTCATTGCAGCACTGTTTATAATAGCCAGGACAGGGACGCAAACTAGATGTTCATTAGCACACAAATATACACAATGGAATATTACTCAGCCAAACGGTTTTAGAAAAGGCAGAGGAACCAGAGATCAAATTGCCAACATCTGCTGGATCATCAAAAAAGCAACAGAGTTCCAGAAAAAAAAAAAAAAAAAAAAAAATATATATATATATATATATATATATATATATATATATATATATATATATATATATATATCTGCTTTATTGACTATACCAAAACCTTTGAATTTGTGGATCACAAGAAACTGTGGAAAATTCTTCAAGAGATGGGAATGCCAGACCACCTGACCTGCCTCTTGAGAAACTTATATGCAGGTCAGGAAGCAACAGTTAGAACTAGACACGGAACAACAGACTGGTTCCAAGTAGGAAAAGAAGTACATCAAGGCTGTATATTGTCACCCTGCTTATTTAACTTCTATGCAGAGTACACCATGAGAAACGCTGGGCTAGAAGAAGCACAAGCTGGAATCAAGATTGCCAGGAGAAATATCAATAACCTCAGATATGCAGATGTCACCACCCTTATGGCAGAGAGTGAAGAGGAACTAAAAAGCGTCTTGATGAAAGGTAAACAGGAGAGTGAAAAAGTTGGCTTAAAGCTCAACGTTCAGAAAACGAAGATCATGGCATCTGGTCCCATCACTTCATGGGAAATAGATGGATAAACAGTGTCAGACTTTATTTTTTGGGGCTCCAAAACCACTGCAGGTGGTGGCTGCAGCCATGAAATTAAAAGACACTTACTCCTTGGAAGAAAAGTTATGACCAACCTAGATAGCACATTAAAAAGCAGAGACATTACTTTGCCAACAAAGGTCCATCTAATCAAGGCTATGGTTTTTCCAGTGGTCATGTATGGATGTGAGAGTTGGACTGTGAAGAAGGCTGAGCACCAAAGAATTAATGCTTCTGAACTGTGGTGTTGGAGAAGACTCTTGAGAGTCCCTTGGACTGAAAGGAGATCCAACCAGTCCATTCTGAAGGAGATCAGCCCTGGGATTTCTTTGGAAGGAATGATGCTAAAGCTGAAGCTCCAGTACTTTGGCCACCTGATGTGAAGAGTTGACTCATTGAAAAATACTCTGATGCTGGGAGGGATTGGGAGCAGGAGGAGAAGGGGACAACAGAGGATGAGATGGCTGGATGGCATCACTGACTCAATGGACATGAGTCTTAGTGAACTCTGGGAGTTGGTGATGGACAGGGAGGCCTGGCGTGCTGCAATTCATGGGGTTGCAAAGAGTTGAACACGAATGAGTAACTGATCTCATCTGATCTGATTCCCAGGGGGGAGGGGGGTTATCTCGTCTTCCCTCTTCCCTACTGATTCATTACAAAGCTATTCATCTCCATAAGCAAACGCTTTCCCCAAAATTAGAGTTTCTGAGATGAGTCTGGAGTCAGCGTTTGTCCTGAGATTTACATCTCATCCTTCCAAGTAAGGTCATAAAGCAGAGTAACACCTTTAAAATCTCTAGTATATTTTTCTTTGTCCTCTGAATAGTCTCCTGGATCCTTGTCATTCTTTGTATTTCTTGATAAGAAAAAGACTTATTAAATCTCATAGACTGATTTTCTCTCAGTGGGTGCTTCATGAACAGGCAACAGCTTGTGTGGCTGTTCCTTAGTCTCTCTGGCTGCTCTGCACATATGATGCCAGGGGTAGATTGGAGAAACCTGCTTTTCCTTATTTCTTTGTCTTCTGTCCTCCATCTCATCTAGCATAGTAGGAGGACAGGAGGGACACGAAGGTTCCACACCCAAATCTATAACCTTAGAACAGAGTACATTGTGAGAAACACTGGGCTGGAAGAAGCACAAGCTGGAATCAAGATTGCTGGGAGCAATATCAATAACCTCAGATAAGCAGATGACACCACCCTTATGGCAGAGAGTGAAGAGGAACTAAAAAGCCTCTAGATGAAAGTGAAAGAGGAGAGTGAAAAAGTTGGCTTAAAGCTCCACATTCAGAAAATGAAGATCATGGCATCTGGTCCTATCACTTCATGGGAAATAGATGGGGAAATAGTTGAAACAGTGTCAGACTTTATTTTTGGGGGCTTCCAAAGTCACTGCAGATGGTGACAGTAGCCTGAAATTAAGACACTTTCTCCTTGGAAGGAAAGTTATGACCAACCTAGATAGCATATTCAAAAGCAGAGACATTACTTTGCCAACTAAAGTCCGTCAGTCAACCCTATGGTTTTTCCACTGGTCATGTATGGATGTGAGAGTTGGACTGTGAAGAAAGCTGAGCCCCAAGAATTGATGCTTTTGGTCTATGGTGTTGGAGAAGACTCTTGAGAGTCCCTTGGACTGCAAGGAGATTCAACTAGTCCATTCTAAAGGAGATCAGTCCTTGGTGTTCTTTGGAAGGAATTATACTAAAGCTGAAACTGTAGTACTTTGGCCACCTCATGGAAGAGTTGACTCACTGGAAAAGACCCTGATCCTGGGAGGGACTGGGGCCAGGAGGAGAACAGTGCAACAGAGGATGAGGTGGCTGAATGGCATCACCAACTTGATGGACGTGAGTTTGAATGAAATCCGGGAGTTGATGATGGACAGGGAAGCCTGGAATGCTTCAATTCATGGGGTCGCAAAGAGTCAAACACTACTGAGTGACTGAAAGGAACTGAACTGAGGACACAAGTCTGGCATAACTCACAGAGAGAAAAAGGGCAACACATGTGCTACTTTTACCCATTTTCCTTGTTTTCTACAGAATGGGTCTAATTGTAAAACAATATTATGCTTAAGCAGGAAATAGTTCAAAGAAGTGAGGCTGGAATTATTAGCTCCCATCTGTAAGAGAGAGAGAGAGGGAAAAAAAAAAAAAAAGTGACCAGCTCCATCTTTTACCAGAGGCGTCCCTACCTGCTCTAGATGGGAGTATAGACAGATTTTACACAAAAGCTTTTCTTTCCGTTCAAATTTTGTCTGTTCCTTACCAACACAGGAGTCATACTTGTCCCTCCCAGGTCTACCACCGATAAGTGATGGAGATGCAGGTCTGACAGATTAGGTTAGTACTTCTAATTCCCAGGTCTACGAGGGGTAGACCTGATGGCATCCCTGACTGACATCTAGCTCCTCACCATTAAAACCTTGCTTGCCTCTAATGCCTCCTGGGGTTCGATCAGAGTATCCTTCCAGAAGTTCTCACAAGCTAAGGCTGCTGGGGGAAGCATTCCTCACCTGAGTTCCTGTGCATGACCCTGAGTGTATTCCTGACCACAATAAGACTGACACAAACATAAAACTAAAATCTTCCTTCCAAGCGTCATCACAGCAGTATAAAAGCCTCCTCTGGGCCACTAAGAGACAGTTACCAAAGGAAAAATATCCATTGTAGTTCCTATCTGAGTAACCTCTAACCTCAGAGATGCTCTTGGAGCTAGAGCTCTATCTAGCTTCTGAACTTTGGATTCCTAGCAAGCTAGGTGCTTCCTGACTACCAATCCAAGTTTGGGATCTAAGTAACAGTACACAGTAACAGCATAGATCACAAGTCCCTTGAAAGTCTATGATCTGACAGATTAGGTTAGTACTTCTAATTCCTAAGGAGTTATGACATGGTCAAAGAGACCAAAAGTTTGACTGAGAAAGGAGAGTTCAGTCCACATTCTTTGCCCATTACTTGTCAGCAAAAGAGTTCCAGAAAAACATTTATCCCTGCTTTATTGACTTTGCCAAAGCCTTTGACTGTGTGGAGCACAATAAGCTGTGGAAACTTCTTCAGGAGATGGGAATTACCAGACCACCTGACCTGTCTCTTGAGAAATCTGTATGCAGGTCAGAAAACAACAGTTAGAACTGGACATGGAATGACAGACTTGTTCCAAATAGGAAAAGGAAAATGTAAAGGCTGTATATTGTCACCCTGCTTATTTAACTTCTATGTAGAGTACATTATGAGAAACACTGGGCTGGAGGAAACACAAGCTGGAATCAAGATTGCTGGGAGAAATATCAATAACCTCAGATGTGCAGATGACACCACCCTTATGGTAGAGAGTGAAGAGGAACTAAAGAGTCTCTTGATGAAAGTGAAATGGGAGAGAGAAAAAGTTGGCTTAAAATTCAACATTCAGAAAATGAAGATCATGGCATCTGGTGCCATCACTTCATCGGAAATAGATGAGTAAACAGTGGGAACAGTGGCTGACTATTTTTCTGGGCTCCAAAATCACTGCAGATGGTGATTGCAGTCATGAAAATAAAAGACGCTTACTCCTTGGAAGGAAAGTTATGACCAATCTAGACAGCATATTAAAAAGCATATACATTACTTTGTCAACAAAGGTCCGTCTTGTAAAGGCTATGGTTTTTTCAGTGGTCATTTATGGATATGCACTTTGGACTATAAAGAAAGCTGAGTGCCAAAGAATTGATACTTTTGAACTGTGGTTTTGGAGAAGACTCTCAAGAGTCCCTCCGACTGCAAGGAGATCCAACCAGTCAATCCTAAAGAAGATCAATCCTGGGTGTTCATTGGAAGGTCTGATGTTGAAGCTGAAACTCCAATGCTTTGGCCACCTGATGCAAAGAACTGACTCATTTGAAAGAAACCTGATGCTGGGAAAGATTGAGGGCAGGAGCAGGAGGGGACGACAGAGAATAAGATGGTTGGATGGCATCACTGACTCAATGGATGAGTGTTTGGGTGGAATCCAGGAGTTGCTGATGGACAGGGAGGCCTGGCAGCTGTGGTTCATGGGGTCGCAGTCAGACACGGCTGAACGACTGAACTTAACTGAAAGAGCCACAAATTTTTTGCCAAATCCTCTCACCCTTTTTACCTTAACCTAGAAATTTTAGTTTTCCTTGTTGCTTAGTTTGTAAAATGCGGGAGACCTCGGTTTGATTTCTGAGTTGGGAAGATTGCCTTGACAAGGGAAATGCTACCCACTCCAGTATTCTGGTGAGGAGATTCCACAGACTGTATTGACCAGGGAGTTTCAAAAAGTTGGATACAAGTGAGTGGCTCTCATTTTCTTTTCCCAAAAAGGTTGAGTCCTCCTCAAAATTTTGTCAAGTTCTCAAAGCCATCATACACTCTGTAGCCTTCATCCTAGTCACCTTTCATATCTAGTGGGTTGATGTCCTTTTACTTTTAACTAAACTAATCAAGGAGTGCTTATAGCCTCCCTCATTCTCTTAAGAATACATGTATGAGGCCATGTAGCCCCAAAATCTAAACTTCAATATGTGCAAAAAACTGTTACTTGCTTGAGATGTTAGAAAATGTTCAAAGAGTCACGCTTACTGTCAGCTGGTACCTGTCTATCATACGTCCTCTCCTCAAATACCATGTCTTTGTACAACCCATTGTTACTCTTATTAACCTTGGTTTTTCAATACAAAGAGAACAATCCAAATTGTTAACTTATGCCAGTTTATCACTGCCTGACATAATTGATCTGACTGCTGGTCATGCTGGCATCTAGACACTGCTAAAGAATCTGGAGTATTCTTTGTTCCTACAGATGTGAACACTTGATGGTCTAAGTATGGGAAATGGATGAAGAAGTTATGGCACCCACAGCCAAGAAAAAGTTCCTGTGGCTCTTTTTCTGCTGAGTTCATGGATCTTGGATAACCTCTGTGGAAGATCAAGAACTGTCCTTTGCACAAATAAAAAACTGTCACTTAACTGACAAAACAAACTTGATACTAGGCCTATCCTAGAGACACATAGTACACTTAGAATCTATGATTTGATCCCACAAGTGGCACTTCAGACTTTTGAAAAGCATTGTAATTGACTGCAGTAGAAAATATATACACTGTGTATGGGGGGAACAGTGCAAAAAATTAGACTCACTTGGCCACAGAACCAAGATTTAAAGCTGGCAATGCCACAGTTCAGGCCTCCTGTACCAACTCTTTGCAACCCATTCTTCCCTCACAGATTGACAGAAGCTCATGGAAAATGGAGGCATAGGAATGCTAGCATTACCAATAGCAAAGGTTAGGAAATACACCAGAACCTGGAGATTACAGGTTCCATTCTAACCTTGTCTACCAACCACACTGGCCTTTTTAAGTTCGTGGGCAACAATGCATATAAAGAGTGTCCATCTGAATGGTCAGCATGATGGGGATTTTGGTAATGGAGTCCTTCTGCCACCCTAAATTCCAGTCAAAGTAGAAAACCTGGCTCCTTTGCTCATCCATCTCTGCCCCATAAATGTCTTAGTGGGGACATCAGACGATTCACTGTATATCACAACTCTTAATTTCTTTTCAGTTTTCAGGATCTTATTCCCAGTCTCTGGAGGCTGTAAGTTGGAAAAGCCATCTTATCTCTCTCCATATTAGTGGATCAAGAGTTCAGTTCTTTTCCCCTATGCAAACTATGAAAAAGCTTCAGCCACAGGTTAAGAGCCTAGCCTCAATCATCCTCTAAAGTAGACTTGCTTTGAGCATCCTGACTACTCAATCCAGAAAAGCTTGTGAATCATTTCTCTAAAACTGATACTTCTATGTAAATCATATGGAGAAAATGATGTACAAAGTAGGGAAAGTGAAGAAAACACTTCTTTCATGTAAAAAAAAAAAAGCCATTTTCTGGACTAATCTACCCGAGGAATGGAGAACTGTTTCAATAGGGTTTGAGAAGGTGTACTTTGACTTGATTTGTTCTTTTCAGTTGCTTCATCTTCATTCTAATCTACGACCTTGTCTCTGCTGATCTCTTAATATTGAGCTACTGACCCAGGTTTGCTCTCCACAACCTCAAAATTAGCTTTGAGTTTGCAAAATTTCCAGGAAAGTTGCAGCGGTGCCAAACTCTTTGGGCTCATAGCAGGCTTCTCAAGACATACCTTACTGGCATGTTGACTTGAATAAAACCAGCCTGGGAAATGTTCAATAAGGTAAAATAATTAAAAACAAAAATAAAAGTATTACAGTCCCCATACCTCCCAATGTATGTGGGAAATGAATTCATATGATTTTAACATCCCTATGACATAAACATATACATGATCCTTGTCCTCAGAGTTATGGAATTCAAGAATAAGAAAGCTACATAAACAAACTCTGATAGTTCTCTATGAATGTTCTTTTCCAAGCACAAGCTTCTTTATTTGTGAAATCTACAAATAAATATCTGTCCAAAAATCATATAGAGTCCTCTTTCATCTTGCCTAGGAGTTAGATATTTTCCCTCAGTTTCTGAAGAAGACATTAGCTTCTTCTCATGATTAGAGAGCTATATATTTTATCTTAATTAAAGATAAAATCATATATATTTAGTGTGCTTTGGTCACTTCAGGCATCCCATTTCTTTGAGACCTCTGTGTGTATGAATTAAATTAGTTGATTTTTCCTGTCTCCAGGGAAAGATACATGACTAGGTTGCTATTCCATTGGAGGAGAATGCCACTCACTAGGGAGCCTGGTGGTCTACCTTCCAAATGGTCACAAAGAGTTGGACATTACTGAAGGAAAATAGCACAAAATAACACAAAATAGCACTTTAACTTATGGCTAATATATCTAGTACACCTGTGCTTTTCATATTTGTCATTTAAATGCTCATAAAAATATTGGGTACAGTACACCATAAAGAATATCTGGTTCTATGCTTCTATTTATGGAAAATATGATTACTAAGACATCCTCTTTGTTGTCTTTTCAGATTTTCTCATGTTTTAAATTATGTCAGCAAGTCTGTGCTTATAGCAATTTACTGTTTCATAAAAGTTAAGACTTCTCTTGGCATAAATATTTGTCCAAAGTACCTAACAATCCTCTTTATCTAGTATGAATTCATAGCAATGACATCTTAATCATTCTCCTTTCAGTAACTGAATATCTTCCCCTTCTGTGTTTTCAGTTTTCCTATGTTTTTCCATTTTTATTAACTTTGTTTTTTGACTTTTGTCTTTTCTTTTTCTATTATTGTATTTCAATTCTAAATGTTATTACTTTCCTCTTTCACCTTTCTTTGGGGTTAGATTTTTTTTTTTTCCACACTCTTTCTGAAGGAGACAGTGGGTTCTTCTCCTGGAGTAAGCCATCGCAACTGATTCCCATATTATTGTGTGGAGAATCCCATCAACAGAGGAGCTGGTGGGTTACAGTCCATGGGATTGAAAAGAGTCAGAGACAACAGTGAGTAACACAGTTGCTGTTGCTGCTAAGTCACTTCAATCATGTCTGCCTCTGTGCGACCCCATAGATGGCAACCCGACAAGCTCCCCCATCCCTGGGTAACTCTCTTAGTTTCATGGAAAACGTGTATTAATAAATTTTATAGAAATATTTTAAATTACCAGTGTTTACTGCACCAGTTCAGTTCAGTTCCGTCGCTTAGTCGTGTCTGAATCTTTGTGACACCATGAACTACAGCACGCCAGGCCTCCTTGTCCATCACCAACTCTGGGAATTCACTCAAACTCACGTCCATTGTGTGGGATGATGCCATCAGGCCATCTCGTCCTCTGTCGTCCCATTTCTCCTTCCCCCAATCCCTCCCAGCATCAGAGTCTTTTCCAATGAGTCAACTCCTCGCATGAAGTGGCCAAAGTATGGAGTTTCAGCTTTAGCATCATTCCGTCCAAAGAAATCCCAGGGCTGATCTCCTTCAGAATGGACTGGTTGGATCTCCTTGCAGTCCAAGGGACTCTCAAGAGTCTTCTCCAACACCACAGTTTAAAAGCATCAATTATTTGGTGCTCATCTTTCTTCACAGCCCAACTCTCACAACCATACATAACTACTGGAAAATCCATAGCCTTGACTAGACGGACATTTGTTGTCAAAGTAATGTCTCTGCTTTTGAATATGCTATCGAGGTTGGTCATAATTTTTCTTCCAAGGAGTAAGAGTCTTTTAATTTCATGGTTGCAATCACCATCTGCAGTGATTTCGAGCCTAAAAAAGTGCCTTTGGAGCCTGCCAGTTTCCCAGGACCACACTTCCTTCAGAGGCCTCTGGGACACTTCATGTGCCCTGGCCCCCACACCTCCTTCTGCTTCTGCCCCTCCTCCTCCTTCTCCAGAGCAATGGATCCCAAGCAGCAGCAGAAAGGCTACAGCTTTGACTCAGAAGCCAAGGATGTCCTGCATGATAGCGCTTCTCCTGAGCCAGGTAACGCTTCCTCTTCTCTTAGTTCTGCACATGAAACATACATAGGTCCTACAGTTTTTCTCATGCTCAGAGCTCAGTACCACCTGCTGGGTGCCTGCAGGGCATCTAGGTCTGGTGCTCACTCAGGCCACCGGGCCTTTCCTGGCCCTGCTCCTCCACCCTCTTCTCCTCCAGCTCCTGGGAGGGCCCCTATTCCCTCTCCTAATCTGCCACAATCTCCACCTCTTCCATGATGTCCTCTGCCAGCAGCTGGAACTCCCGCCAAATCCTCACCACTTTACTATCCACTGGGGCCCTGCCATTCCACCACCTCCACCCTGAAGCAGATGGCCTCTTCACCTTCCATGACAACTTGTACTGCAATGTTTTAGCTGCACACAGCATCACCACATCAGGACACGTGGCCCCTGTCCCCTCAGCACCAGGGCTCATGACTAAGATGGTCTGGAGTCCTGGGACCTGCCTGTCTTCCTCTGACCACTTCTCAGGCTCCTCTTGGCCCTGACCATGACCCCAAGCTGGGGCAGATATGAGGGGACCGAACATAATAGACAGCAAGCGATATGTAATTGCAGCCCAGCCTGCAGTAACCCTGTGGGGCCCACTAGCTCTTTGGCTGCAGGGAGTGAGGGAAATGGTCTGGAGGCAGGGAGTGGTGTGTAGGGGTGGCCTGAGGATTAAGAAAGTGGTGCTGCACAGCCCAGGACATGGTGCACGGACCCTGGAAGATCAACCTAACATGCGGGATCCCTAGGCAGTGAGCCATGCTCAGGCTGCTGGGCCAAATCAAGACCAGTGGCAGAGAGGGTAGTGGGTGGCACCCTTGTGGACACACCCCTAGAACAGTGGGCATCTTCCAGGGTTCCAGGGCTCCAGCGCCTGCACATGTCCAAACTCTGCTCCATGGAAGTTGTGGCATTTGCATCTGGAGCTATCCCAGGCGCTGTCATTGAGTAGGCTTCTAGAAATTCGAATCACGTGTTCCCACTCCACAATCCAAACAGCACACTTCTGTGTTGCATGGTACTGTCAATCCCTGGGAGCTCTCCCTGAGTATCCAAAGAATCAGCAGGGGTGCAAAGTGACTGGATGGTTTCCTTCATGGGATGGAGAGCCTGTTACTGTCTGGATGGTAGGGAAGTGAGGACAAACCAACATGTTATATGTGCATTTTTTCATTTTCAGAAACAAAAACAGCAGCAGCAGCAACAACAACAACAAAATGAGACACACAAAGAAATAGGAGAAGGTGTGTGGTCACATATAAGGAAATAAGTAGACCCTCCAAAGCATGGCTCAGAAAGCCTAGAAGCTGGACTTAACAGAGACTTTACATCAGGTAGCATAGATAAAAAGAATACAGGAAACAATGTGTGTGTGTGTGTGTGTGTGTGTGTGTGTGTGTGTGTGTTTCTTTTTCTGCTCCTAAGTCACTTCAGTCGTGTTCGACTCTGTGCAACCCCACAGACGGCAGCCCACCAGGCTCCCCCATCTCTGGGATTCTCCAGGCAAGAACAATGGAGTGGGTTGCCATTTCCTTCTCCAATGCATGAAAGTGAAAAGTGAAAGTGAAGCCACTCAGTCATGTCCAACTCTCAGCGACCCCATGGACTGCAGCCTACCAGGCTCCTCCATCCATGTGATTTTCCAGGCAAGAATACTGGAGTGGGGTGACATTGCATCCTTCCATTATTTTCTAGAATATTTCAATAGAAAATCAAGACATACAGATTCTTTAAAAGAAAACCATTGGAGATAAAAAGTGAAGTGGCTGACCTCAAACTCTTTCTTTAAATAACTAATAGAAAAATCACACCAAAAAAAAAAAAAAAAATCAACGAGGAAACAGAAGACTGAAACTTTAAAGTCTTAGGTATTTACAGAAAACATGACCCAATAATAGAATAGAGAGAAACAGCTGTTATTTTACTCAAAATTTAATGAAGCACAAGCAGTGGGTTTGACACAGAAATCAAGAGGAATTATCTCTCACAAGTCTTATTCAAAACATTGAGATCATAATGGGCAACTATCCATTAGTTCTCTAAGTATTCATCTCAGATTTATAACTTTCACTTTAAAAGACCTAGTCTATGTCTTACCTTTCTCCTATAAGCCACCTCCCTGCACCTCCCCCAACCAAAAAAAATAGTCTTTTTTGGAGATAGATATTTTGCCTTATTTAATTGCATCATCTACAGCAACAGTGTAGGAGGTTTCTCAAACTTGGATCTTAGACCTTAAAATTTAAAAATCATAACTGAGAACCCAATATAAACAATATTTTTTTTCTTTTGATGAGTGAAAATACTAATGAAAATCACTGTCATACGCTACTCTTCTTATTTCAGAAAAGATCGTTTTTCAAACATATTTAAAAAGCAAAACTGGAGGGAGTCCTCTGTTGGTCCAATGATTAGGACTCAGGGCTTTCACAGTAGTATTCTGAGTTCAATCCCTGACTGGGGATCTAAGATCCCACATCCTGCAGTGCCATCAAATATTAAAGAAAAAAAAAAGGTAAATGAATAATCTAGCTTTGTGAAATATATATAATAAAATACAAATATACCTTCTCGTTTTACTACAGAACACTGAAAATAGCTTGCAGCATAATCCCTGAAAACCAAGCACAGAGCCTTGAATACACCTGCACTTTTAAGAAGGACAGAAGGATGAGCTTTAGTATTTATTCAAAATTATAAGAGAATATGTATTGCATATTATATTTAAAATCAGAAAACAACCAGTCTTCCCACAGAACACATATACCTCAGTCAGCCAGAATTCTATCAGCTTAAACATAAATAGATCATAACAAATTTTGATGCCAGAGGGATGAGAATCATAACTGGCTAGAACAGGTCGAATGCATCTTATTGCATCAATGAAATACTGATATTAATGATTCCTAAATTCAAGAACATTGTAAATTTAAGTGTAATTATTACCTGATAGTTTGAGGACCAACCAATATAATATTTGAAGTATATATCAAAATCTATAAAAGAATACTCACAGCATATTATATTTAAAATGAAAACAAACAGTAGTGTTTGATGTTAAGCCATGCTTAACATGATACAAAAAATACAATTCACTCAGTGTGTGAAAAGTATCTGCTAAGAATTAGGGGAAAATTACAGATGTGTGTGTGTCTGTGTGTGTGTCTGTGTGTGTGTGTATCTTGTGTGCCTGTGCAGGTATGTGTGTATGATGTGTGTGTGTGCTCATACCTATGAGACAAAGTCTAGTTATAGATAGTTACAATATATTAAGCAAAAACTAAAGTTAGGCAGTTCAGTTTGGGTCAAAATTTCTAATTTATATATTAAAATATACAACAATTTTACTTTAACTAAAGCCTTTTAAAATTACAAAAGCATAGTTCTTTTTCACGTAAATTACTTTTATTCACAAATCGCTCTGGGAATTTTTAGTTATTTTAAACAAATTAAAATAAGTCATGTACACAAATATAGCCTTATAGTTACCAATCTACATCAATTCAGGCCCCAAATCACTGGAGAATAATTACTCAAGAGAACAAAACTATTTTTTTTAATCCAAAAAATTAGGCTTGAAGGAACTTTTAAACAATATAATCATTGGAGTATTACTCAGCCATTAAAAATAATACATTTGAATCAGTTCTAATGAGGTAGATGAAACTGGATCCTATTATTCAGAGTGAAGTAAGCCAGAAAGAAAAAACACCAATGCAGTATACTAATGCATATATATGGAATTTAGAATAATGGAAACAATAACCCTGTATATGTGAGAGCAAAAGAGACACTGATATATAGAACAGTCTTTTGGACTCTGTGGGAGAGGGAGAGGGTGGGATGATTGGGA
>CADEAB010000081.1:785752-807668 GCA_902825105.1 Syncerus caffer
GTTACTCCCACAACTGGACCACTCAGAGATATTCACTGAGTTGTACAGAGAAGAGAAGAAGGAGACAGAAGACAGAGGTGGCCAGAAGGATAAAAGGGGGAAATGAAAAGGAGGGAGACAAATCTAGCCAGTAATCAGTTCCCTAAGTGTTCTCCACCATCTGGAACACAGAAATTCACAGAGTTGGGTAGAGTAGAGAGGGGTTAGGGAGGAGATACAGGCGACCTGGTGGAGAAAACGGAGAGTCCAAAGGGAGAGAGAGCAGTCAAGCCAGTAATCTCGTTCCGTAGTGAAAAATGTGTCCTGAAGATTGGGTTCTTAAAGGTACAAAATTGGTAACAAATACATAAAAGCAAAAATTAAAAATCTAGAGTAGAGTTTGGAATTTAAAAAATGTGATGTTAATGAAAAGAAGAAGGAAAAGAAAGAGAGAAAAAACGAATAAAAGTAAAACAAACAAAGTCGTGAAAGTTACAAAGAAAATACAGGTACAAAATTGATAACTAATACCAAAAAGCAAAAATTAAAAATCTAGAGTAGAGTTTGTAACTTCAAAAATACAATGTTCAAAAAAAAAAAAAAAGAAGAAGAAGAAAAATAAAGAGAAAACAAACCAACAAAAACAATGTCGCAAAAATTATAAAGAAAATACAGGTACAAAATTGATATCAAATACCAAAAAGCATAAATTAAAAATCTTGAGTGGAGTTTGGAATTGCACATATATGATGTTATATAAAAGAAGAAGAGAAAGAAACAGATGGGGGAAAACAGAAAGAAAAAAAGTCACAGAAATTAAAAAAACAAAAAAAAAAACAAAAAAAAAAACAAAAACAAACTATACTTACAAAATTGATAACATATACCAAAAGGCTAAAATTAAAATTCTAGAATAGAGTTTGGAATTTCAAAAATGCAATGTTAAAGAAAAGAAGAAGGAAAAGAAAGAGAGAAAAAACAAACAAAGAAAAACATAAAAGGTCGTGAAAATTATAAAGAAACTACAGGTACCAAATTGATAACTAATACCAAAAAGCAAAAATTAAAAATTTAGTGTACAGTTTGGAGTTTCAAAATACTATGTTAAAAAAAAGAAGAAGAAAAATAAAGAGAGAAAACAAACAAACCAATAAAATCAATGTCGCAAAAATTATAAAGAAAATACAGGTACAAAATTGATATCAAATACCAAAAAGCATAAATTAAAAATCTTGAGTAGAGTTTGGATTTGCAGATATATGATGTTATATAAAAGAAGAAGAGAAAGAAACAGAGGGAAAAAAAAGTCACAGAAATTATGAAAAAACTATAGGTACAAAATTGATAACATAGACCAAAAGGCTAAAATTAAAAATCTAGAGTAGAGTTTGGAATTTCAAAAATACAGTAGTTAAAGAAAAGAAGAAAAAAAAAACGGTCAAAAAGTTATAAAATATATATATGAAGTTTGCTGAAGAAGAAAAAAAAATAGGGTCTTTTTTTTATTTGCAAAGTAATAGTTATAAAAGTGAAAATTAATGGACAATAGAGGACTTAATTTTTTTTTAAGAAAATTAAAATTAAAAAAAAAGAATTAAAGATTGATCATAAAAATAGTAAAAATATATCTAGGTCTTTCTCTGGTTTTGTGCGTATTGTGGGTTCAGTTCATTTTTGGCTAGTTGCTTGGTCCGACTTTTATTTCTCAAGATCTATAGGCCCCTTCCTATGCAGTCCGTAGTAACCACAGGGTTTTAATCTATGGCCTCTAGCTTCCAAGGCATTTCCCTCTGTTATAGCATCTTCTGTTTGCTGGTCTCTTCAGTGTCTGGTTCCCACCCTGACACAAAGGGAATGGTGGAGGACACTATTTTTTTTTTTTTTTTTTTTTAGTCTTACTTGTTCAGCCGCGCTGTGGGGAGGGAGGGAGGGATGCTGCAAACAGATAGCACTGGCGTGCGCTCGAAGTGCCTCAGCCACACTGGGTCTGCCCCCGCTCATGGCACGTGTAGCCTCCCTGCCCACACTGCTCGGGCTCTAGGTTGTTCCGCCGGGAACAATCAGAGGCCGGCCCTGGGCTGAGCTCCCAGGTCCAAGCCGCTCAGGTTCAGGCACTCGGGTAGTCCTCAGAGGCTCAGACTCGGTTGGGCCTGCATTTTGTGCTCTTCCCAGATCCGAGCAGCTCAGGTGATGTGTTTGGCGGGCGCCAATGCTGCGACTTATCGCCTCCCCACCACTCGGTTATCTGGGTGTAAAACCGGCGCACCTTCTCAGGCAGATGTTGACTGTCCAGACCCCCAAGAAGTTTTAGTTAGCAAAGAAGCCTGCTTACAGTTTTATAGATAGTGTCTCTCTGGGGCTGCGATTGTCCCCTTCCGGCTCTGGCTGCCTCTCACCGGAGGGGGAAGGTCTGCAGTCGGCTATCTCTGTTCAGTCCTTTGTTCTGTGCGCGGGCCTGGCAGTGTCTTAGGTTAGGGCTGGCTTTTCGCGTGGTAGAAATCCCACAGTCTGGTTTGCTAGCCCAAATTATTTCGCTCAGATAGTGCTCAGGACATTCGGGCCCAATTCTTACTCTAAGGGACATAAGGGACACAGCCCGAGCCACGCTTCCCTGCCCAGCCCCCACTTGCTAATGCCGTGTGCAGGCATCTGCGCTGCTTCTCTGCTGGGGGAGTTACCGTAGGGCTCACAATCTGCGATTTTTAATTTTTTTTCCTCCCTTTTATGTTGCCCTCTGTGCTTCCAAAGCTCAGCACAGATTTGGCAGTGAGAATGTTTCCTGGTGTTTGGAAACTTCTCTCTTTTTAAGACTCCCTTCCCGGGACAGGACTCCATCCCTCCCTCTTTTGTCTCTTTTTTTGTCTTTTATATTTTTTCCTACCTCCTTTCGAAGAGTTGGGTTGCTTTTCTGGGTGCCTGATGTCCTCTGTCAGCATTCAGAAGTTGTTTTGTGGAATTTACTCGATGTTTAAATGCTCTTTTGATGAATTTGTGGGGGAGAAAGTGTACTTCCCGTCCTACTCCTCCGCCATCTTGGCTCCTCCCCTCATTGTTTTAAACTATCATATTTCTTTTAAAAACTAATGAAGCTGAATTATTTTGAGGAAAATGCTAACACTTGATTCTTTCAATATAGTGGGGTAAAGACCCCTTTACTTAGGGGTAAAGACCACAAAATCTGCTGTGAAAACACTAGGAAGAAAAAAAGAAGAGAAGATTCCTCTCCTGTTTTACCTCCAGTTGACAGATATTTTGAATAAATTGTCTCATCATCATAAGCCCTAGTATGAACTCATCTGTTTGCAGAGTCTTTCTGTATATTCCACTTATCTAAACATTTTCTTGAGATTTTTGATAGAATTTAAGGAAAGCAGAAATATTCATTTGAAGTTAATAAAAAGGGCTATTTTCTTATGTACATTGGCCAAGTGTAGTTTTAATACCTTTTGGTAACATATATTATTTTCATCACTTTGTGTTGCCACTATCATAAGAAGGACATTTCCAAGGTGAAGTTTTCAGAAGACAGGATGGAGTCATAATTTTCAATTCATATGATTAGAATGTGCAGAAATTCTACAATACGTAATACTAAGTTTTCCTAACATTGAAAGTTTTTATCTGTTTGTTGAGAGTGTTTTACTTAGCATTTTAAATATTTCTCAAGTACAACAAACATTAAGAATAAAATAACTGGATGACCCTTTACAGATAAAATAGGTTGTATGTCATTTCATTCTCAAAAGTAAGATGCACTGTAACCAAATAGTGCTGAATTTGATGAATCATATGTCAACCCACTCCAGTCCTCTTGCCTAGAAAATTCCATGGATGGAGGAGCCTGGTGGGCTACAGTCCATGGAGTCACAAAGAGTCGGACACGACTGAGCGACTTCACTTTACAACTACATTGTATGAGTGAAAATCTAATTTCATAAATAAATTCTATAAACTAAGACTTTCATAAATTATCCCTTAGCTGAGATAAAGGAACGGAAGGAACAGCCACTGAAAAATTCGAGAAAGTGTTTGCACACAGTGTATTTTTGTGTGTTCATATTTTCCTGCAAATTTAGATACTAACCTTGCTTTTTAAAAGTGTGCTTTGAATGCATCTTCTGTAGTAAGATGAAATGAAGTTCAGGGCTAGTTCATTAAACTCAATAAAAGTATACTTGTGTGTAGTGATAGACCATTCATCAAGTAATTTCTGAAACATATTGCTTCTGAGAATTTACAGGGAATACACATTTAGCTGGGTTTTGTAATACAAAAAAGGGGGAGTAAACCCTCAGATGGTTTCCTTTCATTTTGCTAGAGTTTCCTTTCCCAAGTTTATAAACTGAGTGTATACAGAATTAAATCCAAGGAAAAGTTCACCGATGTGGTTTGTGGTGCTTCATATGTGGAGGTCCTGAACACTTATATGCTGAGTGTATTTGAGATGGAGGATTAGTTTTAGTATGCTGAAGAAAAAACTTGAGAAGTTCACTTCATGGATAATTGAAACTTCCTGGTGATTTAGTATTTTTACATATCTTTCTTCAACCCTTTGCCAAAAATATCAGAATCTGCACACATGACAATGTAAAAAGCTTTTCTGTGGACTTTCTCAAACACATACAGGTTTGTCCAAAGATTTAATCTACACTTCAATTGCAACAGTTGTCATGGTCTGATTGTTGTATGCTTGTTTGTTTTTTTTGTTTGTTTTTATCTTCCTAAAATTTGTATACTGGTCCCCTAGACCCAGAAGTTGATAGTATGGGAAGCAGGTCCTCTGGAATGTCCTTCTGCCACCATGGAGGAACTGTTGCAAAAGGAATCTGTCCACGTATGAAGGAGGCTTCAGAGGCTTCACCATGAACAGAGGCAGCAAGAACTCAGAAGTTTGCAAATCAGAGGAGGATCTACACCAGAGCCCTAACCCTACCAGCACACTGATCCTAGACTTCCCATGACTGGAAGCGAAACTTTCCATTGTTGAGAAGCCAGTTTGTAGTATTTTGACGTAAGAACTTGAATGAAGTTAAACACTGGTGACAACATTTTTTTTTTCTCTTTGTTTAGTAACTGTGTGGCATCGTTTATCATCTTCAGTTGCTTATGTGCAATTTTATATGGAAGAATTATTTTGATACATATCATGTAGAAATTGTACAGGTAAATTTTTGTCAGGCCTAGAAACTTTATTCAGAATTGAATGTCCCAAATTAGTTGGTGCCTAAAAGTGTGTGATCTCTTTCGTTTCCTCTCCAGTAACTTGAAACATTCTGTAAGATACTCTGGAGGGGAACACAAAATACTATTTTAATAGAAATTTTACAGTTTTGTTTCGTAGGATTTTAAAGTGTGGGAACACAGTTCTTAGCATCATAGTTTGACACTGCTGCTGCTGCTGCTAAGTTGCTTCAGTCATGTCCAACTCTGTGTGACCCCATATACAGCAGCCCACCAGGCTCCCGCGTCCCTGGGATTCTCCAGGCAAGAACACTGGAGTGGGTTGCCATTTCCTTCTCCCATGCATGAAAGTAAAAAGTGAAAGTGAAGTCACTCAGTCGTGTCTGACCCTCAGTGACCCCATGGACTGCAGCCTTCCAGGCTCCTCCGTCCATGGGATTTTCCAGGCAAGAGTACTGGAGTGGGGTGCCACTGCCTTCTACCCTCATTCAAATCAGACATTGCTCCATAGGTTCAGAAGATATGCTGGACCATGAACTCCAAACACTGACATTTCAGAAAACAAATTTTACATTTTCAAAAATTATTTTAATGGGAAGATATTCAGTTTACATTATTGGGCTAGTTTTTGTCGTCCATGAACAAGAGTCAGTCACCACTGCACACGTGTTCACACATCCAGAACCTTCCTTCCACCTCACTCCCCATTCTTTGTTTTCCCAGAGCACTGTCTTTGGGTGCCCTGTATCATATGCAAA
This sequence comes from Syncerus caffer, assembly GCA_902825105.1. Lineage (NCBI taxonomy): Eukaryota > Metazoa > Chordata > Mammalia > Artiodactyla > Bovidae > Syncerus > Syncerus caffer. The sequence continues at coordinate 791,671 of CADEAB010000081.1, forward strand.
CTTGCACCAGTCACCTGCTTACATATGGTAATATACATGTTTCAATGCTATTCTCTCAAATCACCCCACCATTGCCCTCTCCACAGGGTCAAAAAGTCTATTCTTTCCATCTGTCTCTTTTGCTGCCCTGCATGTAGGATCATCGTGACCATCTCTCCAAATTGCATACATATGCATTTCTATACAGTATTTGTGTTTATCTTAATGAATTTACTTCACTTTGTAGAACAGGCTCCTGTTTCATCCACCTCTCTAGAATGGACTCAAATGCATTCCTTTTCATAGCTGAGTAATAGTCCATTGTGTATATACACCACAACTTCCTTATCCATTCATCTCCAGTGGATATCTAGGTTGCTTCCATGTCCTAGCTATTGTAAATAGTCCTGGGATGAATATTTGTGTACACATGTCTCTTTCAGTTCTGCTTTCCTTGGGGTCTATGCAAGCATTGGGATTGCTGGGTCATACAACAATTCTATTTCCAGGTTTTTAAGAAATCATACGATTTACTGTGGCTATACCAGTTTTCATCCTACCAACAGTGTAAGTTGGTTACCTTTTCACTCCCTATCCAGTGTTTCTTGCTGGAGATTTTGGGTGATGGTCATTGTGACAAGTGTGAGATGACATCTCATTGTGGTATTGACTTTCATGTCTCTGATGATGAGTTATGTTGAGCATTTGTCCTTTGTTCATTAGCCATCTGTATATCTTCTCTGTAGAAATGTCTGTTTAGTTCTTTGGCCCACTTTTACCCGGGTTGTTTGTTTTTCTGGTATTGAGTTGTATAAGCTGCTTTTATATGTGGCAGATTAACTCTTGGGCAGTTGTTTGATGTGCTGCAATTTGCTCCAGTTCTGAAGGCTGTCTTTTCACCTTGCTTATATTTTCCTTCACTGTGCAGATGCTTAGAAGTTTAACTAGGTCTCTTTTGTTTCTTTCTGTTTTTATTTACATTTCTCTGGGGTGTGTGTCATAGAGGAAAGGATCTTGCTATGATTTCTGTCAGAGAGTGTTCTGCCTATGTTTTTACCTAAAAGTTTTATAGTTTCCTGTCTTCCACTTAGGTCTTTAATCAATTTTCCATTTATTTTTGTGTGTGGGGTTAGAAAATATTTATTTCTTTTAATGTGGTTGAAAAGTTATCCCATAACTGCTGGTTCAAGAGGTTGTATTTTCTCCATTGTATATTTATGCCTCCTCTGTCAAAGACAAGGTGGTCGTGGGTGTGTGGCTTCATCTCTGGACTTCCTATTTTGTTCCGTTGATCTGTATTTCTGTCTTTGGCCCAGTACCTTACTATCTTGATGAGTGTAGCTTTGTAGCATAGTCTGATGTCAGGAAGGCTGATTCCTCCATTTCCATTGTTTCTCAAGAGTGCTTTGCTAATTGGAGGTCTTTTGTGTTTCCACACAAATTGTGAAATTATTTGTTCTAGTTCAGTGAAAAACACTGTTGGTGTTTTGATAGGGATTCCATAGTTGAATCTGAGAATACCAATGGTGAATAAATGTGTCAATAGATCGCCTTGTGTTGTATAATCATTTTCACTAAATTGATTCCTCTGATCCAAGAACATGATATACTTCTTCATCTGTTTGTGCCATCTTTGATTTCTTTCAACATGGCTTTATAGTTTTCTGTACCAGGTCCTTGCCTTTTTTAGGGAAATATATTCCTAAATATTTTATTCTCTTCATTGGATGTTGAATGAGATACTTTCCTTAAGTTCTCTTTCTCATTTTTCATTGCTATTGTATCAGAATGAAAGGGATTCCTGAGTATTAATTTTGTATTCTGCAGCTATACTCTATTCATTGATTAGCTCAAGTAATTTTCTGCTGGCATCCTTAGTGTTCACTCTGTGGAGGGTCATGCCATCTTTTAACAGTTATAGTTTGTTTGTTTTCCTATCTGTATTCCTTTTATTTCCTTTTACCCTGATTGCTGTGTCTAGGACTAATTTAAAAACTAATTACAATACATTTTTCACCTCAGAAAAGCTTACTGATGACATTACGAATCACTGAGAAATCTCAATTCTACCAGATTCCCACAGTAAAATCATGGAAAACTTCAGGAGTTAGGGGTAATTTTTTTTTTGGGGGGGGGGCAGGGGATCATAAACTGATTAATTTTTTATAAATGTGTAGCATAATCAAATTAGTCTGGAATACTTGTAGTCTTTCCTTCAGTTTCAGAAGATTCGACAGTCCTAAGAGTTATGCAGGGCTTTCTAACTGAAACCAAGAAACTCACCAAGAGCTCACCAAACTCTAACAGTGCATATTAGAAAAATTGTGTTACTGTGTTGTTAAATCCTGTGAGCTCTATAGCCAAATCGAATAATGGCAAAAAACACCTTCAAGATGATTGTGCTAAAGAGACTGCTAAAACAGGTGAGGACACAGGGCAAGGGAACAGGGAAGTTGTGGGAGACCCCTGAATGAAGTGTGGTCTGGGGCAGAGGCAGGCTCCAAAGGCACAGCTGAGAAGAGTCCGGCAGGGCCACACCTGTAAGTGTCACAGCCATGAATTTGGGTGTCTTCTTCAGGCCTGCATCTGAGGAGGAGCAGAATCTGAGACCTCTAGGTCAAGAATGACAAGAGCAGCCACCGGAGACAGTTATTGTTGTAAATGTGGATGATCACAGGAAATAGCCGAGAGAGTGGTCAGTCAGAGCCCCTGGAGTTGTGTTCACTAGTGCAGAGCAAAGGCACGAGGATGCACACAAGCAAGGTGGAATTGGAAGGGACTGCTGTTCTCATCTGCTCTGAGTGCCAGACGAGTTCAGAAACATGCCTGCCATTCATTGTAAAGACAGGAAGCAGGACAGAGACCCAGGGTTTTCTTGCTGAAGACACACGAAAGCACACGCGTGCACACACACACACACATATACACATGCACACCACCTTATTGCTTGAAGACACAGTGTGCAACAGGGACTGCAAATCCTGACCAAGTAAGCAGTGACAGTACACTACCCAGCACACACAAGTCAGGAGGACAGTAGCAGTCAGAAACATCCCGTGCTTGGGTGATGCAGACCACCTCAGATGCAGAAGACCACAGGGAACACAGAGCCATGAGTGTGTCTGATGGTAGTGCAGGGCCTGGGGACATCAGTGGTGGCCGGAAAAGTGGAAGTACACAGCATCCTTGGAAATACCTATTCCATGTCCTTCTTCCACCCGAGACTAGGGCTCTTGCTACTGGATTGTCTGGCCCAGCATATGGCCTGAATGGCTCTTTGACCTAAAGCAGATTGTGAACCACCCTCAAGTGTCCATCATGTTCAGCGACCAAGATAAAGACTTTCTTAGCTACAAGATCGACTTGAAGGTCAGTGAGGGAGACTGAGGACGGGTGGGTATGGAACCTGATGGGGAGTTGGGTAATCATGGTATCCATGTTCAAGGGATGTGACTTTGGAGAGGTGTTGTGGAAGCTGTTAAATGTCTGCCTGGGAGGAAAGCTGAGGCCCCTAGAAGCTTTCACCTGTCCCCTCCTCCCTATCCTGGTAGGTGCAGGTGCAGAGCATCCAAGGTCCCACTGCAAGCTGATCTTTTCCTTTTGGGACAACCCCTACTTCTAGGACACAGTGATCATTAAGGAGTATTGCCTTGACATCACTGGTAAAACGTGGCTCCAGGCTGGTGAGTGTAGGTGTTTAAGGGGGTGGATGATCCACCTGTCTAATTTGCCCCTGTGTCCCTTGTCTTTCTGCAGAGTATAGGGCATATTGTTCCACTCCAGTCCACTGGTTCTGGGTCATTGAATGGGGAGTACCCAGCGGCAGGCTGGACACCAGGAACCTTACCTTTCTCAACTTGTTGTCAGGTGACAAGTGCCCAGAATCAGACAGAATTGCTGAAGTTGGGTTGCTTTCAGCCTTCATACAGCTGGCAATTGATGTTGGAGTTCATGGCTGCTCACAGGAGGGTTCAAAGCCTGGTAAGCCCCTGGCAGACCTTGCTAGTTTTGCCATAATATCATTGGCAAGACTTGTGGAATGATCCCGTGAAGTAACTACCCTAGGGAGGAAGGTTCTGACATGAGAGCTAACTGACAGAAACACATGTGGTGACGGTGTCTGGAGGTGGGCCCTGAAGGGACATCTGTGTAGGAGCTGGGACACTCTCCTTTCCCAAATGGGGATGCTCAGCCTCATGAAAGCTGGCTACGGAGTCTGAATTTGGGCATGCATGTAGCAGGTGGCCTGCTGAGACTGGGGAACTGGGGACTTGGTGTGTCCCTGAGAGAAGCAAATCTCCCTCAAATCAGCTGTGGTTGCAGCATAAGAATCCTAGGTGATACTACTAGTGGCAGGGTGAATTAAGTACCTTTGTCAGAATCATCTTTCTGTGGGTCCTGTCATCTCCCGGCCTCCTGCTTCTCACTGAGTTTGAGACTGCCTGGGCCCTTCACTCCCGCCCCTTACCGTGGAAAGGCCTATCATTAAAAGGGCATCCTCTCTGGGGTCCCAGTGCACTTGTATGCTGACTTTGGGATCTTCTGTGAATTTTCACACCCAACATTCGGCATCTCATCACCACCACACATGCTGCACTGGAAGCGGCTTCAGGCTACCTTGGGAAAATACGGAAGAGCTTGGGGAGGAGGTGAACAGGGGGCCCCAAGGACAGGACATGTTTCCTACTGTCACCATCTCTGACATTGCTGGACACGGGCGTCTTCAGCTCCTGAAACACTTGTGTGATAATCAGAGGGAGCCTGCCTTCCAGGTGACCTACAGTCTTGGATGCCCCTGGGCCCAACTGGAGGCTGGCTCCCTGGCGTGTGGGCTGTGTAGGCAAGCAGGGATGCCTGACTGTAGGGAGTCCTACCTGGGGCTAATGAGAGTAACTGAAAGAGAGTCTTGGCATTTAGCAAGTCAGTGAGGCTTGGGTGGTTCAAGCCCTCTTGGTGCATTTAAATAGAAAAGCTGTTTTGTGCCCAAGAAAGGCATGAACTGTGGGCCCAGAAAAGGCAGGTTTCCCAGGGCATCATCTGTTTCAGGACTGCGTATGTCTAAGTAGTGTTAAACAGAAGGGATGATGTGTAGGGATGCCACCGTACATTTAAAGGACTCAGGTTTCATGCCTTATATCAGAATAGACCCTGTATTCATCTGCACCTACTTCACAACATTGGACCAACCCAGGTCTGTCACAGTCTCTTGGGGCTCTTGGAGGTTCAGGCGTCTCTTTGACTTTTTTCTGATACAGGGAGATAGTGCTTTGGGGCACAGGTAGACATAGGCACACAGACAGCTACATAGATAGAAAGAACAGGGGGCCTATTTAAGAATGGTGTGGGCCCTAAGGTGTGGTAGGCTAGCAACAGGGCCACAACATTGACATGGAATGATCTAGATAGGTGCACACTGAGAAAGCGGTTCTCCAAGTCAGCTGAGCCCAGCGGTCCTTGTTTTCTTGTTCCCTGAAGGAATGCACAGGCAATGAATCAGGCCAATGTTACTCGTACTGTGAAGCTCTCCAAGGTGATGGGAGAATGCAGAACACAGGTGCATCTCATTCAGCTGTCAACGGCGAATACTTCCAACCCTGCCTGCGGCTCTGCAGGTCAGTCCTGGTCATGAGAAAACGCCAAGATTTTGTAACCTTTGAGGATAAGTCACAGAGTTAGAAGTGCAAACTGACATTATCAATGAGCAAGTGAAAGTAAATAACCAGGACAAAGAAAGTCTGGTGCTTACCACAATCCAGTTCCTGGAGAAGAAAGTGTGTACATCTGCATATGTGCAATTTCTTCTCAGAGATGTCAGTGTGTACACATGCATGTGTGTGCACAAGTGTGCGCATAAGCGCCTGCCAGTATGCTTGTGAGTATGAGCTGTCATAACTGACCTAGCCAGGTGGTGGAGAGCAAAAACCAGAAAGCATTAGGGAAAGGTACATAGAATCTGGCCATCAAAAGCACTGAAGCCAGGGAACCAATACCTGTTATCTCACTGAGTGAACACATTCTAAGTGGAATCACAGTGGTGCACCGAGGATGCCTGGCAGAAAGGACAGGCAGGAGGAAAGCACCTGGGGAAGACCAGTGAGAGTGCATAGGAGATGAGACAAAGAACAGGCTACAATCCCAGACACAGAAGCCGTGGGAGGTGACCCCACAGCCCCTTTGACACCCAGCTACCAGGGTCTTTCCCTCCTTCTCAAATGTCGGGCATTCTTTAACTGACCTTGTCATGAGCATGAGCACCCCTTGCCTTTTTTGTGAGGTTCAGAGATGTATCAGCACTGCAACATAAGCACCTACTACCTGCAGTCTTCCAGTTTGAAACATCACTCTTTGTACTCTTTGAAGAATACATATATTGGGCATCAGGACTATAGATGAATGGATCAGCTTGATTCTCTTGTTACTCCCGGCCCCATAGGCTTGGGAAACTGCACAGGCTGGGATGTGATCTCACATGGAGAACAGAACCACTTTGAAAGGGCCTTGATAGGGTAAATGGGCAGACGTGCATGTCTCTGGCACTGGTAAGTCGTGGAACTTAACGGGGAGCTGTCCTTAGCATCTCCCTTGAAGGCATTCTAACAAGGTTCAGGGAGTTTCCTCATGCCAGCAGAGCATGCCCCATTTCTACCTTTGTGAAAAGTGTGGCCAAGCTGCCTCAGGCCTGTGGAGTATTCATGTCTCTCCAGAGAGGGAGGGAGGGTTGCCCATCTCTTTCTGTGGTTCAGCAGTGACCACCCACTGCTAGCTTTAAAATTTGAGAAAGCATTCTCTGAATGTGTGGACTAAATTAGTCTGATCTCCCATCGGTGAAACTCACTCAGGAGGAGAAGGGCTTGCCTTCATGCCAAGGATAAGCATCTCTTCTGAGTGCTGGTGTCCTGAGAGTGGCAGACGCCAATGGCACCACTTAGAGAGAAGGAGACACACAGACACCAACCCCTGGTACACACACAGAAGGATTACCTAAAACAGTATTATGCCAGAAGCAGAGATAAAGGACATAGAGCGAGCTCTGTATCCTAAGGTTCTGGTGTCCATGAACAGTGGAAATCAACTGTAGCAAACGGTTGGGGTTTTACCTACCCACTTAGCATCTGGAGATGCTAACATGGAGAGGGCAGTGGAATCTCAGTCCATTGCTCTTGCTGGAATATCCCATTGATGGAGAAGCCTTGTAGCCTGCAGTCCATGGGGTCGCTAAGAGTCGAACAGGACTGAGTGACTTCACTTTAACTTTTCACTTTCACGCACTGGAGAAGGAAATGGCAACCTACTCCAGTATTCTTGCCAGGAGAATCCCAAGGGCTGCGGAGCCTGCTATGCTGCCATCGATGTAGTCACATGGAGTCGGACACTTAGGTAACTTAGCAGCAGTATCAGTAGCATCCAGAGAGCAACTGACTCTTTGTCCCTAGAGAAAAGTATCCAACCACTTGGCACCCCTGCATATATTTGGATACTCAGGGAGAGCTCCCAGTTATTGATGGTCTTGGGGGACACAGGAGTGTGGTATTTGGATTGCAGACCAGGAACCCGTGGTTTGAATTTCCAGAGCCAGGTCAATGACAGCGTCTGGGGCTACCCCAATTCAGTTCAGTTCAGTTCAGTTTAGTCGCTCAGTCATGTAGGACACTTTGTGACCCTGTGAATTGCAGCATGTCAGGCCTCCCTGTCGATCACTAATTCCTGGAGTTCACTCAAACTCACGTCCATCCAGTCGGTGATGCCATCCAGCAAACTCATCCTCTGTCTACCCCTTATATTCCTGCCCCCAATCCCTCCCAGCACCAGAGTCTTTTTCAATGAGTCAACTCTTCACATGAGGTGGCCAAAGTACTGGAGTTTCAGCTTTAACATCATTCCTTACCAAGAACACCCAGGACTGATCTCCTTCAGAATGGACTGGTTGGATCTCCTTGCAGTCCAAGGGACTCTCAAGAGTCTTCTCCAACACCACAGTTCAAAAGCATCAATTCTTTGGTGCTCAGCTTTCTTCACAGTCCAACTCTCACATCCATATATGACCACAGGAAAAACCATACCCTTGACTAGACGGACCTTTGTTGTCAAAGTAATGTCTCTGCTTTTGAATATACTATCTAGGTTGGTTATAACCCTCCTTCCAAGGAGTAAGCGTCTTTTAATTTCATGGCTACAAGCACCAGCTTCAGGCAAATGAAAAACCCGCTATCTCCCTGGAGCAGAATCTGGCTACCTGTGGGCTCAGGAGCGCAGGAACCGTGAAAGATGCCCTCCAGTCTAGGGCCGTGTCCACAAGGGTGCCGCCCACCACCTTCTCAGCCATTGGTCTAGATCTGGGCCAGCAGCCTGTGCATAGCTCACAGCCAAGGGACCTGCCGGTTTGCTGATCTCCCAGGGTCCCTTCACCCTGTCCTGGCTGTTCATCACCCCTTTCTTCGGCCTTAGCCCACTGCTCACACACCAGCCCCTACTTCCCAATCATCCTCCTCACTTCCCACCCCCAAAGAGCTAGTGGGTCGCACAGGTTTACTGCACCCTGGGCTGATAATGCATACCACTTGCTGTGCTATTATGTTGTGTCCCTTCACATCTGCCCCAGGTGGGGATAATGGCCAGGGCCAAGAGGAGTGTAAGAGGCGGTCAGGGAAGGCGGGAGCATCCCCAGACCCCAGACGTTCCTGGCATCCCTGGCCTCAGGGCCAAAGCTGTATCCTTTCTGTTGCTCCTTGGGGTCAGCAGCTCAGGAGGAGGAAGGGTAGAAGCAGTAGCAGAAGGAGAAGTGGGGGCGAGGACGCAGGAAGGGCTCCAGAGTCCCCTGAAGAAAATATGGTCCTGGGCAATTGGCAGGCTCTAAAGGCACAGCCAACTAGGATCTGGGCAGGGCCACACATGTCCGTGTCACAGCCATGCCTTTGAGTGTCTCCTTCAGGCCTTCATCTGAGGAGGAGCAGTACCTGAGGCCTCTAAGTCAGCAATGACCAGAGACAGTACACCAGAACAGCCTCTGCAGTTATTGTTGTAAATGTGGATGATCCCAGGATATAGCTGAGACATGGGAGTCACGTGTGCGTGCGTGCACACACACACACACACACACACACACACACGTATACATACACACACAAACCAACCCCTATGCTTTCAGACATGGTTTGTCACAAGGACTACACGTCTGACCATATAAGCAGCGGCATGCCATTACTCAGTATACACAGGTCTGGGAGAGAACAGTAGCGGTCAGAAATAGTCAATGCTTGGATAATGCAGATCACCTCAGATGTACAACTACACAAATAATCCAGAGCCATGAGCGTGTCTGATGATATGACAGGGGCTGAGGACATCATTGGTGGCCAGGCAAGCGGTAGTGACCAGCATCCTTGCAGATGCCTCTTCCAGTGTCCTTCTTCCACCCCAGGCTAGGGCTGATGCTCCTGGCTCTTCCTGGCACGGCATATGGCCTGAATGTCTCCTTGACTTAAAGCAGATTATGAACCACCCTCAAGTTTCCATCAGGATCAGTGACCGAAAGTTTCTCAGCTACATGATCAACTTTAGGGTCAGTGAGGGAGACTGAGGACGGGTGGATATGGGATCTGTCAGGGAGTGGAAGGATCATGTTATCCATGTTCCTGCGCTGTGAGACTTTGGAGAGGCATCGTAGAAGCTGTTAATGCTGGCCTGGGATTAAGCTGAGGCCCCAAGTAGTTTGCACCTTTTCCCTTATCCCTATCCTGGCAGGTGCAGGTGCGGAGCCATCCACAGTCCTGTCACAAGCTGATCTTTTCCTTTCAGGACAGCTCCTACTTCTTGAACATGGTGATCATTAAGGAGTATTACCTTGAAATCACTGGTAAAACGTGACTCCTGGGGTGATGAGTGTGGGTGTGCAAGGGTGTGGATGCTCTACCTGTAGGATCTGCCCCAGTCTCCCTGTCTTTCGGCAGGGTATAGGGCATATTGTTCAACTCCAGTCCACTGGTTCTGGGACTTTGAATGGGGAGCAACCAGCCACAGGCTGGACACCAGGAGCCTTAACTTTCTCAACTGGTTGTCAGGCCACAACTGTCCAGAATCGAACAGGATTGCTGAGGTCAGGTTGTTTGGGGCCTACACACAGTTGGAAATTGATGTTGGAGTTCTTGGCTGCTCACGGGAATGTCGAGGCCTAGTCAGCCCCAGGCTGACTTGCTTGTATTTTCAGCAGATCATCAGCGAAGATATGTGGGACGATCCCATGAAATACTAGCCCAGGGAGGAAGGTTCTTCCATGAGAGATAACTAACAGAAACACATGTGGTGAAGGGGTCTGGAGGAGGGCCCTGAAGGGATAGCCGTGCAGTAGCCGGGACACTGTCATTTCGCAAATGGCGATGGTCAGCCTCGTGCTAGCTGGCTGCAGAGCCTGAATTTGGGTCATGCATGTAGCAGGCGACCTGCTGAGGCTGGGGGATTGGGGACTCGGTGTGTCCATAAGCGAAGCAAGCCTCCCTTAAATCAGCAGTGGTTGCAGTGCTAGAGTCCTAGGTGATACTACTAGAGGCAGGGTGAATTAAGTATCTATGTCAGAATTATCCTTCCATGGGTCCTGCCATCTCCCTGCCTCGTGTGTCTGGCCCAGGACAGATGCTGAGATGAAGGCAACATGAGAGGAGGTGCCAAATAACCAGAAGAGGAGGCACAAGGGATCCCAAGTCTGAGGGTGGTTGGTCGCCCAATCTCCACAGTGACCCTATCCAGGATGGGAATGAGGAAAGGATGGCCAGTGATAACTCTGGACCATGGCTCCAGATATCTGCAATTAGACCAAATACAAAACATGCTCACCATTTCTACCATGTTGCTGTGTGTGTTTGAACTGGGAGGAGGGGGTGGATGCATGTAGCAGGTGACCTGCTGAGGCTGGGGGATTGGGGACTCGGTGTGTCCATAAGCGAAGCAAGCCTCCCCTAAATCAGCTGTGGTTGCAGTGCTAGAGTCCTAGTTGATACTACTAGAGGCAGGGTATCCTGCCCCCCAAAACCTAGTGGGTCCCACAGGTTTATTGCAGCCTGGGCCGCCATTGCATACCACTTACTGTGCTATTATGCCATGTCCCTTCGCATTTACCCCAGCGATCCCCAAAACCTAGTGGGTCCCACAGGTTTACTGCAGCCTGGGCCGCCATTGCATACCACTTGCTGTGCTATTATGCCATGTCCCTTCGCATTTACCCCAGCTCGGGGTCACGGCCAGGGCTAAGAGGATCATAAGAGACAGTCAGAGGAAGGCGGGAGCGTCCCAGGATCCCAGACCTTCTTAATTGTGAGCCTGGGTGCTCAGGTGGCAAGGGCCCCGTGGCCTGCCATCATGATGCTGTGCGTGGCTAGGAACTTTCAGCCACCAGTTGTCATGCCAGGCAAAAAGGCCACCCTCTTCATGGTGGAGGTAGTGGAGGACAGCGTAGCCCTGGTGGACAGAGACGTGGTGGGGATCAGGTGGAGTTCTAGCTGCTGGCGGGAGACATCATGATGAAGGTGGAGGTTGTGGTGGATTAGGAGCAGGAACAGAGGTCCTCCCATGAGCTTGAGGAGAAGATGGTGGAGCAGCTGGGCCAGGAAAGACCTCGAGGCCCAAGTAAGCACCCAGCACTAGATGCCCCACAGTCACTGGCTGCTCTGTAGGTGGAACTGAGCTCTGAGCATGAGAAAAACCACAGGGCCTATGTTCGATTCATGTGAAATAATCATCAGAAAAGGAAGTTTCACTTGAAAGAGCGCCATTATCCAGGGCATCCCTGGCTTCTGGGCAAAAGCTGTATCCTTTCTGCTGCTTCCTGGGGTCCACTGCTCAAGAGGAGGCGGAGGAGGGGCCAGAGCATGAGGAGGGTTGGGGGCGAGGGCACAGGAAGGACTCTGGAGTCCCCTAAAGGAAGTGTGGGCCTGGGCAATTGGCAGGATCCAAAGGCACAGCTGAGTAGGGTCTTGTCGGAGCCACACATGTACATGTCACAGCCATGCCTTTGAGTGTCTCCATCAGGCCTGCATCTGAGAAGGAGCAGCACACGAGGCCTGTAAGTCAGCAATGACCAGAGATAGTACACCAGAGTAGCCACTGCAGATAATTATTGTAAATGTGGATGATCCCAAGATATAGTTGAGACATGGGAGACATACACACACACACACACACACACACACACACACACACACACACCACACACATGCACACATACACATATACCAACCCCTTTGCTTTAAGACACGGTTTGTCACAAGAACTGCAAGTCTGACCATGTAAGCAGTGACATTCATGCACAGCATACACAGGTCTGGAGTAGTTCAGTAGCGGTAAGAAACAACCCTTCTTTGAGGAATGCAGACCACCTCAGACGCCGAACACCAGAAGGAACCAAGAGTCATGAGCATGTCTGATGGCACGGCAGGGCCTGAGGACATCAGGGTTGGCTGGGCAAGTGGAAGTGCCCAGCATCCTTGCAGATGCCTGTTCCACTGTCCTTCTTCCACCCCAGACTAGGGCTGATTATCCTGACTCGTATTTGCCGGCATGTGGCCTGAGTGGCTTCTTGACCTAAAGTACATTATGAACCACCCTCAAGTTTCTCTCATGATAAATGATGAAGATAAAGACTGCAGCTGGCAGCTGGATTTTGGCAGGCCTGCCTTGTTCATGAACTGAGAGATCTGTTCCCATTTCCCAGATTTGAGTGGAGGAATAAGGGATGTTTCCAAGTGGTGTATAAGAGCAAGGATCATACATATCTGGGTGACATACAGAGGGCAGGTGTAGTCTGTTTTCACTGTTTCCCCATCTATTTGCCATGAAGTGATGGAACTGGATGCCATGATCTTAGTTTTTTGAATGTTGAGTTTTAATCCAACTCTTTTACTCTCCTCTTTCACTTTCATCAAGAGGATCTTTAGTTATTCTTCACTTTGTTCCATAAGAGTGGTGTTGTTTGCATATCTGAGGTTATTGACATTTCTCCCTACAATTGTGATTCCACCTTCTGCTTCATCCATCCCAGCATTTCTCAAGTTATACACTGCATAGAAGTTAAATAAGCAGGGTGACAATAGACAGCCTTGACATACTCCTTTTCCTATTTGGAACAAGTCAGTTGTTCCATTTCCAGTTATAACAGTTGCTTCCTGACATGTATACAGATTTCTCAAAAGGCAGGTCAAGTGGTCTGGTTATCCCGTCTCTTTCAGAATTTTCAACAGTTTATTGTGATCCACACAGTCAAAGCCTTTGTCATAGTCAATAAAGCAGAGATTTTTTTTTTTCTGGAAATTTCTTGCTTTTTTTGATGATTCTGAAGATGTTTGCAACTTGATCTCTGATTTCTCTGCCTTTTTGAAAACCAGCTTGAACATCTGGAAGTTCACGGTTGATGTATTACTAAAGCCTAGCTTGGAGAATTTTGAACATTACTTTGTTAGTGTGTGAGATGAGTGCAATTGTGTGGTAGTTTGAGCATTGTTTGCATTGCCCTTCTTTGAGATTGGAATGAAAACTGACCTTTCCCAGTTCCCTGGCCGCTGCTGAGTTTTCCAAATTTGTTGGCATTTTGTGTGAAGCACTTTTTTATCATCATATTTTAAGGATTTGGAATAATGGGAATTCTATCACCTCCACTAGCTTTGTTCGTAGTGATGCTTCCTAAGGCCCATCACATTCCAGGATATCTGGCTCCAGGTGAGTGAACATTCTATCATGATTATCTAGGTCATGAATATATTTTTTGTACAGTTCTTCTGTGTATTCTTTCCACCTCTTTTTAGTATATTATGCTTCTCTTAGGTCCATACCATTTCTATCATTTATTCTGCACATCTTTGCATTAAATTTTCCCTTGGTATCTCTAGTTTTCTTGAAGGGATCTCTAGCCTTTTCCATTCTATTGTTTTCCTCTATTTCTTTGCACTCATCCCTGAGGAAGGCCTTCTGGTCTCTCCTTGCTATTCTTTGAAACTCTGCATTCAAATGGGCATGTCTTTCCTTTTCCCCTTTGCTTTTCAAATCCCTTCTTTTCACTATTTTGTAAGGCCTCCTCAGATAGCCATGTTGCTTTTTTGAATTTATTTCTATTGGGGATGGTCTTGATTTGTGTCTCCTGTAAAATGTCACAAACCTTCATCCATAGTTCATTATGCACTATGTCTATCAGATCTATTCCCTTAAATCCATTTCTCACTTCCACTGTATAATTATCAGGGGTTTGATTTAGGTCGTACTAATGGTCGGCTGCAGTGCCTATCATTTTGATGCTAGTCCTTAGTAAAAAATTTAGTAATGTACCAGTTTAATATTAACTACCTGTTTATTTCTCTTTATTCTGATGCCTTCTTTTGTCACTCAAGTCAAGAATGTATTGACTTCGTACTATTGTATTGGCTATGGTACTTCGTACCATATTGGCTAATTCTTAAATCAATGTATTCTAGTGACAGTCGAATCAGGTGGCATCTTGACTATTCTTAGGTATAACTGTTTTTAGACATTTGACAGTTTATTTTGAAATACGATTTTAAGAACGTTAGAATAAGCATCAACTTGTTCTCAAGTAAAAGTTTGTTAATGATCAACCTACTGTTAATTATCAGTAGAGTTAATGAGGGAAAGGATAGCCACGATATGACGAATACTCGAGCGAGAGGTTGCTAGGTCAGCATTTAGAGTGCAGTTTGAAATAAGTCACTTTCATATCCAAAGACAGAGCATGCAGTCATGAAGAGTAAGATCGAATTGTTTTTTTTCAAATTAGTACATAACTTAAATATTCCCAGTAGCAGATAGCTTTTCATGGAAATAGCGTTTGTGATTTTGGATTAAAGCTTCACTTTTGTTGATTTTTACTTGCTCTAAAAATAAGGGGTTAAATACATAAATGTAGCTGGAAGAGACTATAGACATTGTTTCAGAGACTAAGAGTCCTCTCACTTTCACGGAGAAAATTAATATATGTCACCTTGAGACAGCTCTCATTTGTTATAATACTTGACTTTTTTTTTTTTTTTAAATCATGGTTTGATCTAAAGGTAGCACTAAAACTTAAGTTACCAACCTAAAAAGAAATGTTATATTTTAATAAAAATTGAACACTATATATTACAGGTGTTTTTTTTTTTTTTTTTTTTTCTTTTCTTTTCTTTTTTGACCCTTCTGAAGAATATGCTCAGGTAACCAAAATGTTGGAAAAGCATGATTGGAAGCAATGTGTTTGATGGTCTGATAAGGATATGTCATATCCGAGGGAGTTTGAGACAAAGGTCAGATGTATATATTTTTACTTTAATACAAAACTTGCCTTTAAACATTTACCTGTGCTTCCAAGTGACTGGCTTTTGTGAATTCTTGAATACTTCAAAAATAGTGATTTATGTGGCAATATAAATGCATAAAATTAGAAAATATTGATAAATTTCATAATAATATTTATATGTAGAAAGGATGATTTGTGACACCTAGGCTGGATTTATGCCAGATATGTTTGCACTTGAGGAAACAGACAAATTCTGTGTATGAAACAAATGGCCTAGACTCTTAACAAATATATTGAGCCATGAAAGAAAGAAAGAAAGAAAAAAAAAATATTTTTAAGAAAAAAGGAGTCTAATTGCTAGCTAAATATAGTGTATGGTCTTGGGTAAGAATTTGATTTGTGGGAACAGCAGTAGGAGGTGTTGGGAGCATTTGAAATTGGAACATGATAGGCCATCTTATTAGTAATTTGGCACATTTATTGATCATATTGTGGTGTGGGTTTTTTTTTAATTTTTTCTTTTTTTTAATTTTATTTTATTATTTAACTTTACAATATTGTACTGTTTTGCCAATATCAACATGAAAACCCACAGGTATACACATGTTCCCCATCCTGAACCCTCCTGCCTCCCTCCCCGTACCATCCCTCTGGGTAGTCCCAGTGCACCAGCCCCAAGCATCCAGTATTGTGCATCTAACCTGGACTGGTGACTCATTTCATATATGATATACGTGTTTCAATGCCATTC
>CADEAB010000081.1:815169-845975 GCA_902825105.1 Syncerus caffer
CCCGCACTATATTTTCCAAAGTAGTTTTTATACCTTAAGTTGTGCATAGAGGATAATGGGGGAAGGGGTGGAGTCATGCAAGGACAACAGTTCCTGGTCCTAATCGAAGCCAGGCTTTCAAACCTATCATATGCAAAAGTTCAGGTGAATTACATCATCTTCTGGCCAGGAGGCCTGTTAACATTTTAAGAAACTTATCTTTCTCTAAAGGTGATTATTCCAAAGTCAGGCACCAGCCTCCAAAAAAGCATTGGACAAAGCTGCATTTTACATTTCTATACATCCATTATATCAATCAATACACTGCCAAGGACACAGTAGGTAAGGAGTATGGAGACTTAGAAGCAAACATTGGCCCAACAAGTGAAAAACCCTTCACCAATACAATTTCTAATCAATATTTTAACTACTCAAAGGAATCTGTGTTTAGGCAGTTTAGAACATCTCCTGCCTCTCACAGTTGGGAGGCTCTGAACAATCACATGACTGCATGGACAATCAGGCCCAAATGAATAGCATACAGAACTATATTCAATATTCTATGATAAACCATAATGGGAACGAATATAACAAAGAATCCATGTATAACTGAATCACTTTGATATACAGCAGAAACAAACATAATATTGTAAAACAACTATTAAAATAAAAAATAAAAGTTATATATGCTGACAGAGGACACCAGATACTAAGAAAAGCAAATCAATTTGCTCATAATGAGGTAGGAGAAGAGATAAACAAGAAAAGAGAGACAAAGGATTTAGGGATAGAGCCTGGTTCTAGAACCAGACGTACAACAATGGACTGGTTCTGAATTGCAACCCTGTTTATTTAAATTAGATGCAGAGCACATCATGTGAAATGCCAGACTGGATGAAGCAAAAGCTTGAATCAAAATTGCTGGGAGAAATAGAAATAACCTAAGATACACAGATGACAAAACCCATATAGCAGAAAGTGAAGAGAGACTAAACAGCCTCTTGATGAAAGTGAAACAGGAGAGTGAAAAAACTGGCTTACAACTAAGACTGTGAAATAATATATCTAGGAAAACAAAAAGATAAACAATCATCAATCAGGAAAGCACAACAATCCTAAAAATCTGAAATCAAAATTGCACATGGAGCCAAGGGGGAAGGCAGAACTTCAGGGGGAGCGCTGGGGGGGTGGGGGGTGGGGGGTGTGGATTGCGAGTCTGGGGTTAGCAGATGCAAACTATACATCTGAAAAAAGAGTTAGCTTACAGCTCCAGTTAATAATTCCTGGGTGAGACAGTGTTTCAACCTACTAACTCCTTTGGAAATCCTCTAGCTTGCCTGAATTGGTTTTTCTGGCCACATGTGATTGTCTCTTTAACAAGTGCTGCTTGGAAAACTGGTCAACCACTTGTAAAAGAATGAAAGTAGAACACTTTCTAACACCATACACAAAATAAACTCAAAATGGATTAAAGATCTCAACGTAAGACCAGAGACTATAAAACTCTTAGAGGAGAACATAGGCAAAACACTCTCTGACATACATCATGGCAGGATCTTCTATGACCCACCTCCCAGAATATTGGAAATACAAGCAAAAATAAACAAATGGGACCTAACTAAACTTAAAAGCTTCTGCACAACAAAGAAAATTATAAGCAAGGTCAAAAGACAGCCTTTAGAATAGGAGAAAATAATAGCAAATGAAGCAACTGACAAACAACTAATCTCAAAAATATACAAGCAACACCTACAGCTCAATTCCAGAAAAATAAATGACCCAATCAAAATGTGGGCCAAATAACTAAATAGACATTTCTCCAAAGAAGACATACAGATGGCTAGCAAACATGAAAAAATGCTCAACATCACTCATTATCAAAGAAATGCAAATAAAAATCACTATGAGGTATCATTTCATGCCAGTCAGAATGGCTGTGATCCAAAAGTCTACAAGCAATAAATGTTGGAGGGGATGTGGTGAAAAGGAAATCCTTACACACAGAGGAAGCCAGAATTGAAAGACACGTATACCCCAGTGTTCATCGCAGCACTGTTTCTAGTAGCCAGGACATGGAAGCAACCTAGATGTCCATCAGCAGATGAATGGAGAAGAAAGCTGTGGTACATATACACAATGGAGTATATTACTCAGCCATTATAAAGAATACATTTGAATCAGTTCTAATGAGGTGGATGAAACTGGAGCCTATTATACAGAGTGAAGTAAGCCAGAAGGAAAAACACTAATACAGTATACTAACACATATATATGGAATTTAGAAAGATGGTAACAATAACCCTGTATACGAGACAGCAAAAGAGACACTGATGTATAGAACAGTCTTTTGGACTCGGTGGGAGAGGGAGAGGGTGGAATGATTTTGGAGAATGGCATTGAAACATGTATAATATAATATATGAAACAAGTCGCCAGTCCAGGTTTGATGCACGATACTGGATGCTTGGGGCTGGTGCACTGGGACGACTCAGAGGGATGGTATGGGAAGGGAGGAGGGAGGAGGGTTCAGGATGGGGAACACATGCATACCTGTGGCGGATTCATTTTTATATATGGCAAAACCAATACAATATTGTAAAGTTAAAAAATGAAATAAAATTTAAAAAAAAAAGAAAAGAAATCACGAGTTTGTATTCCGCTTTTACTGAGAATTTAATTAGGACAGTTATGCTAATTAGATTGCACTCTGGAGCATACATTACAATTGTAGAGCATGAGTATTACAACCAAGTGATCCTGCGCTCTGGACCAGGCATGCCATAATGACTGAAAACGCAAGAAGCTATTCACAACTACTGACTCCTGATTTCAAACCACTGCTACTGCTGCTGCTAAGTCACTTCAGTCGTGTCCGACTCTGTGTGACGGCATAGACAGCAACCCACCAGGCTCCCCTATCCCTGGGATTCTCCAGGCAAGAATACTGGAGTGGGTTGCCTCTTCTTTCTCCAATGCATGCATGCATGCATGCTAAGTCACTTTAGTCTTGTCTGACTCCGTGAAAACCTATGAGCAGCAGCCCACCAGGCTCCTCTGTCCACGGGATTCTCCAGACAGGTGTACTGGAGTGGGTTGCCATTTCCCTCTCCCATTTCAAGCCACGCGCTTGTCAATACTGAGACTGCCATCTAGAGGACGCTCGCTGGAACTACTTAGTTTCCAGTGGGGATAACCCTTTCTGCCACTATTGAAATTAACAAGATTTAGAACACGTGTGCTGCTGTCACTGAGACTGCACAGTAGAGCATACATCCCATCACTCCTGAACCCGTGTTCTTGAGAATATGTCCTGCCACTACTGAGCCTGTCCCTAAAACATGCCTGTTGTAAGTACACATACACTTTTGATATATTATACTCTGGATCCTGCATCACTGCCCTGCTGAAATTGCCTTCTTGAACAAGAGTGCATCACCTACTAAATTTTCACTCCAAAGCATAAATATCACGATAATTAGCTTGTTGCCTTGTGGACAAGTCAGGGCCCTACTCAACCTGTGCTATAGTTCAGGTGTTCCTAAACAATTACTGAACTTTCACTCTGAAGTTTACTTCTGGACACAACTCAGCCAGCACTCCTGTAGACATTGTGAGTTTGAACACTGGAGGATGTGATACACTTCTAGGGGGCATCAGCTCAAGCACAGGTATCCGGGTTCTGCTGAGAACATGCTCTAGTTGCACACAGGGAGTACAGATCTCATGACTACAGGGTGCACACACTTTAGCATGGGCTTTGCTCTACTAAGGTTTACTCAGAAGCATATTTCCCACCATGACTGTGTGGACCTTCTACAACCAATGTTCTAACACTACTGAGATTATGCTGTAGAGTAAGAATACCTGAACTACACAACTGCACACTGAATCATTCATCCCAGCAGTATAAATCCTGGTACTACAGCACACTTGTCACTTCTGAGTCCTTACACTAAATAGACATGACACAGCTAGTGAGCATGTGGTCTATAGCATGTGTGTGGCCATTACTAATTTTGCACTCTGAAGCATGTGCCTTGGCACTTATAAGCCCAGGCCCCCAAACACTCATGTTTCAGCTGCTGATTTTGCACTCTGGTACACTGTTTTATCACTGCTGAGCCTGCCTTGTAGAGCGTGAGTTCCACTACTACTAATTTTGCTCCATGGCCTGTGTGCTTAAACTAGTGATCCCACACTCTGTAGCTGGAATTTGTCAATGACTTGGCTTGACCTCTGTTGCATACTTTCCCCCACTATTCTTCCTGTACTCTAGAGCAGGTGTTCCAATTACTGAGGTTGCATTCTGGAGGGCCTATTCCAGGGCAATGGAGGCTGCATTGCAAAGCACATATCCTACCCATGAGTGATCCCTCATTCTAGATCAACTGTATGACCACTAGTGACCTTGAATTCTGAAGCATTAAAGTCACTTCCTTGAGGTATTGTTCTAGAAGGTGTGTGAAACAGCTACTCCAATAGCATTTTATACCAGCCATTATGCTGCTAGTTATCCAGCACTCTAGACTGTGCAAGCTGTGAGTAGTGTACCTGTGTTTCACAGGTACATCTATGGATGACATGCCACAACTACAGACCTGATGTATACTTCATATTTCCTGCCTCAATTGATCATGGGTCACAACAAACATATGCCACAACCCTTGTGCTTGCACTGTTGAGGACTTGTCTTCGCAGTACTGAGGTTGTGTGGCAGAGCATGTATATCACACTTTCTGAATTTGATCTCTGGTTATGCACCCCCCAAAAAAAAAAGCGTTAAAGAGAACATGTATCTCAATTACTGAGTCTGCCCTCTCTTGAGCAAGTGCACTGCAACTCCTGAGACAACACTCTGAAGCACACAGTGCAGCCATATTGCATCTGCTGAGCTTAACTCTTCAGCATGCATCTCAATAGTGAAACACACTTTAGACATACCCCTGTTAATACAGACCCATGATCTAGAGCAGGCATGCTTCAAATACTGAATCTTTGCTTTAGAAAACACGTGCTTCATCTCCTGAGATTGTGCTTTGGAGGATTCTCCCCACCATTACTAAGACTGTGCTCTGGAGCAGACTTGACCCAAATAGTAGGATGGCACTTTAGAGCCTGCATACATCACTACTCTGTCTTAGCTCTAACATAGAAGTACTGAAACTGCTTAGCTTGCAATCTGGAGAACATATTCTGCCACTAGTGTGCTTGTACTTTAGAACGGGCTGTCTGAAGCTATCCCATTGGCAAAGGCAATATGCATACAGCCACTGTTGAATGCACACTAGACCAAAGTTCCCACCACTATTGAGCTGCACTATAGCATAAGATGTATGAAATTGCTCAGTTGGATTGTGGAGCATACCTCTTTCCACAACTGAACTTGCATTCTACAGCAAATGTTATACAACTACTGATCTTGTGCTCTAGAATTGTCACCCTATAAATAATTTTCTTAACATGTGAAGCATGTGTCTGGCCAACACTAAATCCATGCTTTAGATCAGCTGTGCTGAAGTCACTGAACTTGCCCTGAGGAGTATGTCTGAACTCACATTTTAAAGCACACCTATTGCCACTGTGGATTCTGTGCTTTAAAACCATAGTGAGATGAGAGAGCAAGATAGTGGGGCAGTAGGTGGATATGGAGTACATTCCCCCATGGTTACATCAGGCATACACCTTCAGACATAGAAGAGTAATCAGAACATCAGCTGAAAGCAGACAGGAGTACCTGACCGGTGGAAAAGAACATATAGAACCATGAAAAACTCAATAGAATGAAAGAATTGGGGCGGGGGGTGGGGGGGAAGCAGGAGTGTTAATAGGACTGGATCTGCCCTCATTGGGTGAAGGAACTGAAACAGGGGTCCAATCCCACATTGGGGTGATTGTTTGAATCATAGAATAAACATTTAAAGCTGATAATGAAACATCTGATGTGTGGAAACCTAGATGGAATGAAAATCAGACAGTCTTTGCTGCAACTGTACATGCCCCAGATAGGGACACGTGTCCCCTGAAAGACACAGTGGCTGGGAGCTGGAGTTTAGGGATTTTGGAGCAACTCCAGTGTGAGGGCTGCTTTTGAATGTGGAGAGATGGAGAGAGGGGGTGCGAGGGAGGAGACTGTGCTAGGATACATGTGTGGAGGAAAGCCAGGAATCCATGGCAGCAAGGCAATATCGCTGAGTCACATGTAGGGGATGGAGCAATTACCATAGCCTCTTTCTCCCCATATGCTAGCATCAGCAGTTACTACAATAGAGACTGGCCCATCAGATGCCTGTCACACTGAAAAAGAGAGTAGGACACCACCCAGGGTGCTCCTTTAAGTGCCTGATGCACTGATCTACAGAGTAGAACCCCAGACAGTGAGATCTCTCTATGTGCTGACACATCAAACAACAGAGAAGGATCCTAGGCAAGGAAGCTTTCTAAGTGACTGAATGGGTGGAACTAGGAAGAAACACTGGCCAAAGAGGCCTTCTGGTCTCTAGCTACAAGAAGCTCAAGAAAATATTCGGATAGGTCCGTAACTCCTGTGACGTAGTCAGTCTGTATCCTTGCACCTTGCACACTTAGCACCACCAGGGTCCCTGAAGGCCAAGCAGCGGTCCCACCTTCAGTTAACTCTCACTGGGGAAAAGCTGCCACAGATTTAAAAAAAAAAAAAAAAGCAACTATTTAAACAGGATTGCTTCAGTTGTGTCTAACATTTTGTGGGATGCATTTCACCACTACAAAGAACAGGCTCTAAAATACATATACTGCAACAACTGACCTTTTCAGTCTTGTTGCCACGGCTGAGTTTTCCAAATTTGCTGGCATATTGAGTTCAGCACTTTCACAGCACTATCTTTTAGGATTTGAAATCGCTCAACTGGAGTTCCATATCTCTACTAGATTTGTTTGTATTGATGCTTTCTAAGGCCCACTTGACATCACATTCCAGGATGTCTGGCTCTAGGTGAGTGATCACATCATACGATTATGTGCATCATGAAGATCTTTTCTGTATTATTCTTCAGTCTTTTCTGTATAGATTCTTGCTACCTCTTCTTAATATCTTTGCTTCTCTTAGTTCCATACCCTTTCTGTACTTTATTGTGTCCATCTTTGCACGAAATGTTCCCTTAGTATCTTTAATTTTCTTGAAGAGATCTCTAATCTTTCCCATTCTACTGTTTTCCTCTATTTCTTTGCATTGGTCACCGAGGAAGGGCTTTCTCATCTCTCCTTGTTATTCTTTGGTACTCTGCATTCATATGAATATGTCTTCCCTTTCCTCCTTTGCCTTTTGCTTCTCTTCTTTTCTTAATTATTTGTAAGTCCTCCTCAGACAATCATTTTGCCTTTTTGCATTTCTCTTCTTGGGGATGGTCTTGATCACTGCCTCCTGTACAATTTCATGAACCTCCATCCATAGTTCTTCAGGCACTCTATCAAATCAAATCCCTTAAATTTTTTGTCACTTCCACTGTATAATCATAAGGGATTTGATTTTGGTCATATCTTAATAATCTAGTGGTTTTCCCTACTTTCTTCAATTTAAGTCTAAGTCTATAGTATTAGTCCCACAAATACTGAGCTTCCACTCTGAACTTTCCTTCTTACAAGTATTTCGCCAACATTTTAGAGCACTTTGGCTGCACCTATTTATCTTAACTCTGAAACACATTTACTGTCACTCTTGAGAGGATGCTCAAGTGCATGCATTGAACTCCTACGGAGACTACACTCCAGAGTAGTAATGCTGATCTACTAAGCTTGCATTCTGCCACATGAATCTTTCACTACTTAGACTATGATACTGAGGTCATGCTATAACTAAACAGTTGCAATCTCAAGCTTATCTTATCTGACTTTCAGCTTCTATACCAGTACACACGTTTTACCCCTCCTAAGCCTTGAATAGGTATCAAACAACTTTTGAGGTTGTATTCTGGAGCATGTCCCTGCTATATCTGAACTCACTTTTTTTCCATTTCTTCATATTTCTCTTAAGAAATCATTTATTTTAATTGGAAAAGAATTACTAAGCATCACTATGATGGTTTTTGACATATACATCAAATGAACCAGCCACATGAAAACATGTGTCCCCCATACCTGGATACAACTCAAACCTCCCTTTTTACCCCATCCTTATGGGTTCTTCCACAGCCCGAGTTGGGTGAAATTTTCATGCATTGAACTTGCACTGGTCATCTCTTTTATATATGGTAATGTACCTGTTTCAATGCTATTTTCTCAAATCGTCCCATCTTTGAATTCTCCCACTGAGTCTAAGATTCTGTTCTTTGTATGTGCATCTCCTTTACTAGTCCCCAGGTAGGATCATTGTTACTGACTTCCTAAATCCCATATACATGCACTATTAAACAATATTTGCCTCCCTCTTTCTGACTTTTTTCACTCTGAATAATAGGCTGCAGGTTGAACTGCCTCCTTAAAAGTGACACAAATATATGCCTTTTCTGTAGCTGAGTAATATTTATTAATCTGCTGATGTACATCTAGATTACTTCCATGTCCTAGGTATTGTAAAGAGTATTGAAATACTGGGGTACATGTGTCTCTTTCAATTCTAATTCCCTCTGGGTATATGCCAAGAAGTGGGGTTGCTGGGTCATATGACAGTTCTATTCCAAGTTTCTCAAGGAATCTCCAAACTGTTCTGCATACAGGTTGTAGCAGTTCTTGTCTGCATACAGGTTGCAGCAGTTTGTGTTACCACCAAGAGTATAATAGGGTTACCTATTCTCCACATCCTCTGCAGAATTTCTTGCTTGTAGAATTTCTGCTGATGGCCATTATGAACAGTGTGAGATGACATCTCATTGCAATTCTGATTTTCATTTCTCTAATAATGAATGATGCTAATCATATGTCATGTGTTTATTAGCCATCTGTCTGTCAAGGCAATGCCAAAGATTGCTCTAACTACTGCACACTTGTACTCATCTCACACTCTAGTGAAGTAATGCTCAAAATTCTCCAAGCCAGGCTTCAGCAATACATGAACCATGAACTTCCAGATGTTCAAGCTGGTTTTAGAAAAGGCAGAGGAACCAGAGATCAAATTGCCAACATCTGCTGGATCATTGAAAAAGCAAGAGAGTTCCAGAAAACAAACAAACAAACAAACAAACAAACAAGCATATATTTCTGCTTTATTGACTATGTCAAAGCCTTTGACTGTGTGGATCACAAGAAACTGTGGAAAATTCTACAAAAGATTGGAATGCCAGACCACCTGACCTGCCTCTTGATAAACCTATACACAAGTCAAGAAGCAACAGTTAGAACTGGACACGGAAAAACAGACTGGTTCCAAATAGGAAAAGTAGTATGCCAAGGCTGTACACTGTCACCCTGCTTATTTAATTTCTATGCAGAGTACCCCATGAGAAACGCTGGACTAGAAGAAGCACAAGCTGGAATCAAGATTGCCAGGAGAAATATCAATAACCTCAGATATGCAGATGTCACCACCCTTATGGAAGAGAGTGAAGAGGAACTAAAAAGCCTTTTGAGGCAGGTGGAAGAGGACAGTGAAAAAGTTGGCTTAAAACTCAACATTCAGAAAACGAAGATCATGGCATCTGGTCCCATCACTTCATGGGAAATAGATGGGGAAACAGTGGAAAGAGTGTCAGACATTATTTTGGGGGACTCCAAAATCACTGCAGATGGTTACTGCAGCCATTGATTTAAAAGACACTTACTCCTTGGAAGAAAAGTTATGACCAAGCTAGATAGCATATTCAAAAGCAGAGACATTACTTTGCCAACAAAGGTCCGCCTAGTCAAGGCTATGGTTTTTCCAGTGGTCATGTATGGATGTGAGAGTTGGACTGTGGAGAAAGCTGAGTGCCGAAGAATGAATGCTTTTAAACTGTGGTGTTGGAGAAGACTCTTGAGAGTCCCTTGGACTGCAAGGAGATCCAACCAGTCCATTCTAAAGATCGGTCCTGGTAGTTCTTTGGAAGGAACGATGCTAAAGCTGAAACTCCAGTACTTTGGCCAACTTCTGTGAATAATTGACATATTGGAAAAGACTCTGATGCTTGGAGGGACTGGGGGCAGGAGGAGAAGGGGACGACAGAGGATGAGATGGCTGGATGGCATCACCGACTCGAAGGACAGGAGTTTGAGTGAACTCCAGGAGATGGTGATGGATAGGGAGGCCTGGCGTGCTGCGATTCATGAGGTCGCAAAGAGTCGGACAGGACTGAGTGACTGAACTCAACTGACGTCTTCTTTGAAGAAATGTCTGTTTATGGCTTTTGTCCCCTTTTATTTAGGCTATCCACTTTTCTGATATTGAGTTAATGAGCTACTTGTATACTTTAGAGATCAACTCTTTGTCAGTTGTTTCATTTGCTATTACTTTTATCCCATTCTGAGAGCTGACTTTTCACCTTGCTTATCATTCTCCAAAATCTTTAAAGTTTAATTGCTGCTGCTGCTGCTAAGTCGCTTCAGTAGTGTCCAACTCTGTTCGACCCCATAGACGGCAGCCGACCAGGCTCAGCCGACCGTGGGGTGTTAATTAGGTCTCATTTATTGTTTTGTTTTGTTTTGTTTTTTCCATTACTCTGGAGTGTGGGTAAAAGAGGATCTTGCTGAGGTTTATACAGAGAATATTCAGCCTATGCTTTCCTCTAAGATTTTACAGTTTCTAGTCTTAGATCTTTAAACCATTTTTAATTTATTTTTGTTTATGGTTTTAGAAAGCATTCTAGTTTCATTTTTTTACAAATAGTTGACCAGTTTCCTGAGCACTACTTGCTGAAGAGACTGTCTTTTCTCCATTATATATTTTCACCTCCTTTGTCAAAAATAAGGTACCCATGGATGGTTGGATTTATCCCTGGAATTTCTATTTAGTTTCATCAATCTATAATTCTGTTTTTGTGCCAGGACTATGCTGTCTTGATGACTGTAACTTTGTAGCATAGCCTGAAGTCAGAAAGGTGGATTCCTTCAGTTGCATTCTGCTTTCTGGAGACTGTTTTGGTTATTCAGAGTCTGAATCCCCATACAAACTGTGGATATATCAGTCCTAGTTCTGTGAAAAATACCTTTGGTAATTTGATAAAGGTTGCATTGACTCTATAGATTGCTTTGGGAAATATACTCCTTTTCACTATATTGATTTTTCTAATCCAAGATATGGTGTATTTATACAACTATTTATGTCATCTTTGATTTCTTTCATCATGTTTATGTTTTTTATAGTTCTTTTGCCTCTTCAAGTAAATTTATTCCTACATTTTTTTTTTCCATTGCAACAATGACTGATTTTCCCCTCAATTTCTCTTCCTGATTTTTCCTGTTTAGTGTATAGGAATGCAAGGGATTTCTGTGAAACAATTTTATATTCTGCAACTTTACTATGTTCATGGATCTGTCCTAGTCATTTTCTCATAGTGTCTTTAGGATTTTCTTCATAGAGTTTTATGTTATCTGCAAACAGCATGAGTTTTAATTCTTCTTTTTCAATTTGGATTTCTTTAATTTCTTTTTCTGCTCTTATTGTTGCTGCTAGGACTTCCAAAGTTAAGCTAGATAGTAGTTGTGAGAGTTAGAGCTCTTTCCTTCTTCCAGATTTTAGAGTAAAATGGTTTCAATGTTTTGCCTTGAGGATAATTAGTTTATTCCTGTGGGGTTTTAATATATGGTCTTATTTTGTTGAGGTATTTTTCTTCTATGTATACGTTCTGGAGTTTTTACCATAAATCGGTGCTGAATTTTGTCAATGATCATATGGCTTTTATAATTCAATATGGTGATATGGTGCATCATATTTATTGATTTGTGACTATTGAGGAATCCTTGCATCTCTGGGATAAAGCCTACTTGATCATAAAGTATGATGCTTTTGATAGGCTATTGCATTCTGTTTGCCTAAATTTTGTTGCGGATTTTTACATATATGTTCTTCAGTTATACCGACCTGTTTTTCTTCTTTTTCATTTCTCTTTATTTATTTATTTATTTATTTTTTTCATATGGCATCTTCTTCTCGTTTTGTTTGCAGGGTGATGGTAGTGATTTAGAATGGGTTTTAGAGTTTTTCTTTCTCTTAAAATTTGTGGAAGAGTTTGAATAGGATGGATGTTATCTCTTCTCTATTTTTTTTTTTTTTTTTTTTTGGTTAGAATTTACTTCTTAAGCCTTCTGGTCATGGGCTTTTCCTGTTGGAAGACTTCATATTAAAGTTTGATTTACAGAGTCATGATTCATCTGTGTAAATTCTCTATTTCCTCCTGTTTCATTTTTAGGAGGCTCTATTTTTCAAATATCCTCAAAAAGACAATGCCAAAGAATATTTAAACTACTGCACAATTGCACTCTTCTCACACACAAGCAAAGTGATGCTCAAAATTCTCGTCTAGGCTCTAGTAGTACAAGAACTTAGAACTCCCAGGTGTTCAAACTAGATTTAGAAAATACAATGGAACCAGGGATCAAACTGCTAACATCTGTTGGATCATAGAAAAAGCAGGACAGTTCACATACACAAAAAACACCTACCTCTGTTTTATTGACTACACCAAAACTTTTGACTATGCAAGCACAACAAAATGTGGACAATTCTGAATGAAATGGGATACCAGATCACATTACCTGCTTCCTGAGAAATCTGTATGCAGGTCAAGAAGCAACAGTTAAAACCAGACATGGAATAATGGGCTAGTTCCAAACTGCAAAATAGAGTATGTCAAATCTGTATACTGTCACACTGTTTATTTACTTATATGCAGGGAATATCATGTAAAATGCTAGGCAGGATGAAGCACAAGTTGGAATCAAGATTGCCAGGAGAAATACCAATAAGCTCAGGTATGCAAATGACAACAGCCTTATGGCAGAAAGCAAGGAGGGACTGAAGACCCTCTTGATGAAAGTAAAGGACAGTGAAAAACCCTGGCTTAAATCTCAACATTCAGAAAACAGAGATCAAGGCATCCCGTTCCATCACTTCATGGCAAGTAAACGCGGGAACAATAGAAACAGTGGGAATATTCTCTTGGGCTCCCAGATTGCTGTAGATAGTGACTACAGCAATGAAATTAAAATACACTTGCTCTTTGGAAGAAAAGCTACAACCAAACTAAACAGAATATTGAAAAGCAAAGTCATTACTTTTCCAACAAAGGTCCATCTAATCAACACTATGTTTTTCTCCAGTAGTCATTTATGGATTTGAGGGTTGGAATATAAAGTAAACTGAGCACCAAATAATTTGTTTTTGAATTGTGGTGTTTGAAAAGACTCTTGAGAGTCCCTTGGATTGAAAATAGATAAAACCAGTCCATCTTAAAGGAAATCAGTCCTAATTATTCTTTGGAAGGACTGATGCTGAAACTCCAATATTTTGGCCACCTGATAGGAAGAACTGATTCATTCGGAAAAACAAAACAAAACAAAATAAAACCCTGATGCTGGGAAAGATTGAAGGCATTAAATGAAAGGAATGACAGAGGATGAGATGGTTGAATGGCATTACAAACTCAATGGACATGAGTTTGGGCAAACTAGGGGAGCTGGCGATGGAGAGGGAAATCTGGAGTATTGTGGTCGATGGAGTCACAAAGAGTCGGACACACCTGAGTGACTGAAATGAACTCTGACTTCTGAATATTGGGCATATGTACCAACAAATTTATACATTCATCTGCTGATGGATATATAAGTTGCTTACATGTCCTAGTTATTGTAAACAGTGCTGCATTCAACTTTAGTGTATGTGTGTCTCTTTCAATTCTGATTTCCAAGGTGTGTTAGTCCAGCAGGGGGATTGTTGGGTCATATGGCAGTTCCATTTCTACTTTTTAAAGGGATCTCCACATTGTTCTCCACCATGGCTGTACAAGTTTGCATTACTACCAAGAGCTTAAAGTGTTCCCTTTTCTGAACAACGTCTCCAGCATTTATTGTTTGTAAGCTTTTTGATGGCAGCCATTCTACACAGCATGAGATGGCATGTCATTGTGGTTTTGATTTGCATTTCTCGATAATGAGTGATGTTGAGCATCCTTTTACATGGTTGTTAGACGTCTGCATGTCTTCTTTGGAAACAATCCTGTTTAGTTGTTTAGCCCACTTTTTTTTTTTTTTAATTGAGTCATTTAATCTTCTGGTATTGAGCTTCATGAGCTGCTTGTATATATTGGAGATTAATTATTTGTCAGTTTATTCATTTGCTATTATTTTCACACATTCTCAAGGCTGTTTTATAACACTGCTTATAGTTTCCTTCGTTGTGTAAAAGCTTTAAATTTAAACAGGATACTTTTGTTTAATTTTGTTTTTATTTCCATTACTATGGGAGGTGGATCAAAGAGGATCTTGCTATGATTTATGTCAGAGCGCTCTGCCTATGTTTTCCTCCAATCATTTTATGTTTCTGGTTTTACATTTAGGTATTTAATTCATTTTGAGTTCATTTTTATTTATGATGTTTGAAAGTGTTCTAGTCTTATTCTTTTACAGGTGGTTGACCAGTTTTCCCAGCATCATTTCTCAGAGTTTGTCTTTTCTCCATTGTATACTTTTTCTTCGTTTGTTAAAGATAAGTTGTCGATAGGTGTGTGGATTTATCTTTGGGTTTTCTATTTTTTCCATTGATCTACATTTCTGTCTTTGTGCCAGTACCATACAGTCTTGATTACTATAACTTGGTAGTATTGTCTGAAGTGAAGAACGTTCATACTCCAGTTCCATTCCTTTTCCTTAAGATTTCTTTGGCTGTTTGAGGTTTTCTGTGTTTCCATACAAATTGTGTAATTATTTGTTTCAGTTATCTGAAAAATACTATTGGTAGATTGATAGGGGTTGTGTTCAATCTACAGATTGTTTTGAGTAGTATATTCATGTTCACAGTATCGATTCTTCAAATTCATGAACATGGTTTATTTCTCCATCTATTTGTGCTATTTTTGATTTATTTTGTCACTGTTTTATGGTTTAATATGTATAAGTATTTTGTTTCTTTAGGTAAATTTATTTCTAAGAATTTTATTATTTTCATTGAAATGGTGAATGGGATTGTTTCCTTAATTTTCTGTTTTTTTTTTTTTTTGTTTTTTCAAGTAAAACTGTAAACTATAAAACTCCTAGAAGAAAACATAGGCAAAACACTCTCTAACATAAATCGCAGCAGGATCCTCTATGACCCACCTCCCAGAATAATGGAAATAAAAGCAAAAATAAAACAAATGGGACCTAATTAAACTTAAAAGCTTTTTCAAAACGGAGGAAATTATAAACAAGGTGAAAAGGCAGCTTTCAGAATGGGAGAAAATAATAGCAAATGAAGCAATTGACAAAGAATTAATCTCAAAAACATACAAGAAACTCCTATAGCTCAATTCCAGAAAAATAAGAGATCTGATTACAAAATAGGCCAAAGAACTAAACAGATATTTATCCAAAGAATACATACAGATGGCTAACAAACACATGAAAAGATGCTCAACATCACTCATTATCAGAGAAATGCAAATCAAAACCACAATGTGGTACCATTTCATGTTGGTCAGAATGGCTGCTATCCAAAAGTATACAAACAATAAATTCTGGAAAGTGTGTGGAGAAAAAGCAACCTTCTTACACTGTTGTTGGGAATGCAAACGAGTAGAGCCACTATAGAGAACAATGTAGAGATTCCTTAAAACCAAAAACAAAAACAAAAAAAAACCTGGAAAATAGGACTGCCATATGACCCAGCAATCCAACTGCTGGGAATACACACCAAGGAAACCAAAATTCAAAGAGACACGTGTACTCCAATGTTCATCGCAGCACTGTTTATAATAGCCAGGACAGGGAAAAAAACTAGATGTCCATTAGCACACAAATGGATTAAAAAACGTGGTACATATACACAATGGAATATTACTCAGCCAAACGGTTTTAGCAAAGGCAGAGGAACCAGAGATCAAATTGCCAACATCTGCTGGATCATCAAAAAAGCAAGAGAGTTCCAGAAACACATCTATTTCTGCTTTATTGACTATGCCAAAGCCTTTGACTGTGTGTATCACAAGAAACTGTGGAAAATTCTTCAAGAGATGGGAATGCAAGACCACCTGACCTGCCTCTTGAGAAACTTATATGCAGGTCAGGAAGCAACAGTTAGAGCTGGACACAGAAAAACAGACTGGTTCCAAATAGGAAAAGGAGTACATCAAGGCTGTATATTGTCACCCTACTTATTTAACTTCTATGCAGAATACCCCATGAGAAACTCTGGGCTAGAAGAAGCACAAGCTGGAATCAAGATTGCCAGGAGAAATATCAATAACCTCAGATATGCAGATGTCACCACACTTATGGCAGAGAGTGAAGAGGAACTAATAAACCTCTTGATGAAAGTGAAAGAGGAGAGTGAAAAATTTGGCTTAAAGCTCAACATTCAGAAAACAAAGATCATGACATCTGGTCCCATCACTTAATGGGAAATAGATGGAGAAACAGTGGAAACAGTGTCAGACTTTATTTGTGGGGGCTCCAAAATCACTGCAGATGGTGACTGCAGCCATGAAATTTAAAGACACTTACTCCTTGGAAGAAAAGTTATGACCAACCTAGATAGCATATTCAAAAGCAGAGACATTACTTTGCCAACAAAGGTCCGCCTAGTCAAGGCTATGTTTTTTCCAGTGGTCATGTATGGATGTGTGAGTTGGACTGTGAAGAAGGCTGAGCGCTGAAGAATTAATGCTTTTGAACTGTGGTGTTGGAGAAGACTCTTGAGAGTCCCTTGGACTGAAAGGTGATCCAACCAGTTCATTTTGAAGGAGATCAGCCCTGGGTGTTCTTTGGAGGAATGATGCTAAAGCTGAAACTCCAGTACGTTGGCCACCTCATGCGAAGGGTTGACTCATTGGAAAATACTCTGATGCTGGGAGGGAGTGGGGGCAGAAGGAGAAGAGGATGACAGAGGATGTGATGGTTGGATGGCATCACTGACTCAATGGATGTGAGTCTGAGTGAACTCTGGGAGTTGGTGATGTACAGGGAGGCCTGGCATGCTGCGATTCATGGGGTCGCAAAAAGTCGGACATGATTGAGCAACTGAACTGAAATGAATACATTTGAGTCAGTTTTAATGATTTGCATGAAACTGGAGCCTATTATACAGTGAAGTAAGCCAGAAAGAAAAACACCAATACAGTATACTAACTCATATGTGGAATTAAGAAAGATGGTAAGTATAACCCTATATGTGAGGCAGCAAAAGAGACACAGATGTACAGAACAGTGTTTTGGACTCTGTGGGGAAAGGCCCACAGAAGACACACAGGCCTTCTATGTGGGTGGGATGACTTGAGAAAATCACACTGAAACATATATATTACCATATGTGAAAAAGACCACTAGTCCAGGTTCAATGCATGAGACAAGATGCTCATATTTGGTGCACTGGGATGACGCAGAGGGATGGGATGAGGAGGCGGTTGGGAGGGGAGCTCAGGATGTGGAACACATGTGCACCCATGGCTGACTCATGTTAATGTATGGCAAAAACCACTACAATATTGTAAAGTAATTAGCCTCCAATTAAAATAAATAAATAAAATTTATTTTCTGTTTTCTCATTGTTTGTGTATAAGAGTGCAAGGATTTTATGTGTGTTAATTTTATATCCTGAAACATTGAGATATTAATTGATTAGCTCTAGTTATTTTCTGGTGGTGTGTTGACGGTTTTCTATGTAATTATTCATGTCTGCGGCAAACCGTTACAGTTTTACTTCTTCGCTTCCAATCTGAATCATTTTATTCCTTTATTTTTTTCTTCTCAGTTGGCTGTGACTAGGACTTCCAAAACTATGATGAATAGTAGTGATGCGAGTGGACACACTTGCCTTATTACTGGTTTTAGAGGAAAAACTTTCAATTTTTCACCATTGAGAAAAATGTTTGCTGTGGATTTGTTGTATATGGTTTTTATTATATTGGAATATGTTTCTTCTCTCCCTGCTGCCTGAAGGGTTTTTATGTCATAGGTGGATGTTGAATTTTGTCAAAGGCTTTCCTTTCTCCATTGAGATAATCATATGGTTTTTAATATTTCAATTTGTTAATATGATGTATCACATTGATAGATTTGTGATGTTGAAGAATCCTTGCATCCCTGGAATAAAGCCCACTTGGCCATGGTGTCTGATCTTTGAAATATGTTGTTGTATTCTGTTTTCTGAAATTTTGTTGAGGATTTTAGCATTTGTGTTCATCATTGATATTGGCTTGTAGTTTTCTATTTCTGTGGCATCTTTGTCTGGTTTAAGTATTACAGTGATGGTGGCTGTGTAAAATGAGTGTGGGAGTTAACTTTTCTCTGTAGTTTTCTGGAAGAGTATACACAGGATACATGTTAGCTCTTTTCTTAGATTTTTGATAAAATTCATCTGAGAAACCATTTGGTCCTGGGCTTTTGTTAGTTGGAAGATTTTTTTTTTTTTTAATTACAGCTTTGATTTCTATGCTTGTGATGGGTCTGCTAATATTTTCTATGTCTTCCTGGTTCAGTTTTGGAAAATTATACTTTTCTAAGAATTTCTCCATTTTTTTTTTCCAACCTGTCCATTTTATTAGTATATAATTGCTTATAGTAGTCTCTTATGATCTTTTGTATTTCTGTGTTTTCTGTTGTGATTTCTCCATTTTCATTCTAATTTATTGATTTGATTCTTTTACCATTTTTCTCCTTGATGAGTCTGGCTAATTTTTGTCTATTTTATTTATCATCTCAAAGAACCAACTTTAAGTCTTTGTGATTTTTGCAATAGTTTTCTTTTCTTTTTCATTGATTTATACTAGGACTTTTATGATTTCTTTCCTTCTACACACTTTGTAATAAATAAAGTTTGTTTCAGGATAGTGGGAGACATGTACACACTTGGTAATTCATGTAGATATAGGGCAATAACCACCACAATTTTGTGAAGTAAGTAGCCTCCAATTAATTTTTGTTTTTAAAGGAATAATATAGAACTATGATGCTAAAGCTGAAACTCCAGTACTTTGGCCACCTCATGAAAAGATTTGACTCATTGGAAAAACTCTGATGCTGGGAAGGAGTGGGGGGCAGGAGGAGAAGGGGATGGCAGAGGATGAGATGTCTGAATGGCATCACTGACTCGATGGATGTGAGTCTGAGTGAACTCTGGGAGTTGGTGATGGACAGGGAGGCCTGTCGTGCTGCGATTCATGGGGTCACAAAGAGTTGGACACGACTGAGCAACTGAACTGAACTGACCTCTTTTAGTAAATTAAAAAGTGGTTATAGTAAAAATATATCTGGTAATTTCTTTGGAACTGTTGTGGGCAGCATGGAGTCAGTTCAGTGTCAGATAGTTCCTTGTTCTGGCTTGTGCTTGTTCTCAAGTTCTATACGTGTCTGTGAAAGACACAGTCTCCAGTATTAAATGAAGGCTTTTACCCTCTTGCACTTTTCACTTCCAGAGTGGTTCCTCCTCCATTGTTTATTTTGGCTTCTGTTCACAAATCTCTTCAGTGTCTAATTTCTGCCCTGACACAATGGAGTAAATGGCGGAAAGTTACGTGGCTCAAAATAGCCTGGAGTTAAAACTCCCCTCCAGGTCCTCCTCACCATTTTATGCAAAAGAAAGAACTCTTGCCCAAAGAAGAAATAGACATTAAGGTTGATAATGCCCAGCTCCTCTCTGGTCCAGCCTCTGACGGATCTCCAAAATTCCTTGCCCCCAGCCGCTTAAGAGATAACTACTCCAAACAACTTTTGAGAAGAACAGGCCCCCTTAAGACATTAACTATCCACATACATGCCTATATACTCTTTTCATGGGTAAGCACAGCCGCTCGCTAATCTGACTGCTACTCCTTCTCACCTCATTAAAGGTGATCTGCTCCTGTAAAGTCCCAGTCTTGTTCTTTTTTCTGAACCTCGCCTTCTCTAACTCCCTTACCTTACAGTGAAGTTGGCCACTTACTTAGGTTCATTTGTTCAGTTGTGTTTTGGGGAGGGAGGGATATGTCAAATACCACTGGCATGTGTAGGGAGTGCTCACAGTGGATGGCCTGCAATGGGTTTGCCACAGCCCAAGTTGAGTGTACTTCCCAGATCTGCACTGCTCAGTCTCCAGGGTGCTCTATATGGTTACCGGCTCAAGTGGGCCCTGCTTTTCATGCAGTTCCCAGGACTATGTCTCTCAGGTTCTCAGGTGCTCTGCAGGGGTACAGACCTAGATGGGCTGTGCATTTTGTGCCCTTCCCAGGTTTGAGCAGCTCAGGTGACAGGGTGCTCTGTGAGCACACTCTCCAATGTGGGCCATGCATCTTATTCACATGCCTGGTCCAGCTGCTCACTTTCCCAGGTGCACTGAGGGAAAACAGTACCGAGTGTGTCATGTGTCTCCTCTGAGGAGCTGACCTCAGGTTGTGGCACTCTTGGCTGCTGTCAAATATTCCAGGATCCCGGGAAAATGTGGTTAGCAACTGGGAGCCTGTTCACAATTTGGTGGATGATGCAGTCTTTGGGATCAACATTGCAGCAGCCCCTTGTCTTCCAGCTTTGGATGTCACTCTCCTGCCTCTCTGTCTTTGGGATGTCCCTATATGTCAGGCAGCTGGTTTACTCGCCTTTGGTATTTCCTCAATTCTTTGTTCTCTGATTGTGCTAGGGATTAGAGCCTTTAGTGGGAAAAGTCTTCTTCTTTTTCCTCTCTCTGACAATCCCACGGTTTGGATTGCTATCTCACGTTAGTTCCCTCAGGTTGTCCTCTGGGCATTCAACCCAAACCTTACCCTAAGGACTGATGATGCAGCTCATGCCTCCTTGCCCAGCTCCTTCTCATTGGTAGCATACACAAGCATTCTGGCCACTTTTCTGATGGCCATTACAGCTAGGCACATATTCTGTGAACTTCACCCCACTCCTTGTTATATTGCCCTCTGAGATTCCAAAACTCTCCACAGACCTACATGTGAGAGGGTTTTCTACTGTGTGGAAACTTCTCTTCCTTCATGACTCCCTCCCCAGAACAAATCTCCATCCATAAATATTTTGTCTCTGTTTTTCTCTTTTATATTTTGCCCTACCCAATTCTGAAGAAACTGGGCTGCCTTTCTGGGTGCCTGATATCCTCTGCCAGGGTTTAGAAGTTGTTTTGTGCAGGTTCCTGAGCATTCAAATGATCTTTTGAGGGATTTTGGGAGAGAAAATGGTCTCCCCATCCTATTCTTCTGCCATCTTAAGACCACCCCATATATTCTCTTATTATTGTATTTCTGTGTTGTTTGTTATAATTTCTGTGTTTGTGTTATAATTTCTTCATTTCCATTTCAAATGTTATTGATTTGAGCCTTCTCCCCCGACTCCCCTTTTTAAATTGGAGAGTCTGGCACAACATTTGTCTATTTTGTTTATCTCCTCAAATAAATATTTTTAGTTTTATTGATTTTTTGGTAATCTCCTTCATTTCTTTGTACCAAACTGGTGTGTGTGTGTGTGTGTGTGTGTGTGTGTGTGTGTGTGATGTGATTTTTTTTTTCTATTTGTTTTGGATATAAAGTTAGGTGTTCTGATTTATTTTCTGTCTAGATTATCTGTCCATTAGTGTGAGTAGGGTATTAAAGTCTATCAGTATTATTGTGTTACTATCAATTTTCCCTTTAAGAGTTGTTAACATTTTCCTTATATATTGAGGTGCATGTGTTGGGTGCATATATATTTATAATTGTTATATCTTCTTTATGGATTGATCCCTTGATCATTATGTAGGGCCTTCTTTGTATCTTATAATGGTTTTTATTTTAAAGTTTGTTTTAACTGATATGAGCAACTCCTTCACTTTCCAGATCCAAGTCACTCAATCTGACAGGGATGCTGGGAGCACGAAGTTCCAGATTGGCGATATGTCTCATCCATCTCCCAGGTCCAAGCCACTTAGGTTCCTGGATGTTCCGTGGGGTGGAACAGTCCCAGGAGGGGGCCGTGCATCTCTGGAGATCTTGTTGGAGGCTGTGACACTCCTAGCAGATGTGAACACTGCAGGGTCTCCGGAAGAAGTGATTTGTGAGTGGCAGCTGGCTCACATTTAGAATTAGATGCAGTCTCTAGGGCCTAGATTACCACAGGTCCTCACATTCTGCCTCTGGCTGCGACACATCTGCCTCTCTGCCTCCACAGTGGGCCTAACAGCACCTGACTTGCTGTCCTTTGGCATTCACTAGGATGCAACCCTGTGTTTCATGACTGTTCCAGGGGTCACTGTGTGGCTTTAAAGCTTTCTTTCAAAAAAGGTCTTTTGTTTTTATTTGTCTCTCTGGTGTTCCAACAATTTTGGCTGCTATGTCACATTAGTCCCCTCAGAGTCTACTCAGGGCTTTTAATCCTGGTCCTTACTCTAAGGACTGATGATGCTGCCCACATCTTTGCAACCATCTCACACTTGATGCTGGGAAATAAGAGTTGTGGGCAGTTTCTTCTCTGATAATTGCATTTGGGTGCAAATTCTGTGGTGACTTTTCTGCCCTTCAGTGACCCTGCCCTCTGACAATCCAAAGTTCCCTACTGACTCACCTGTGAGAGGGTTTCCTATTGTGTGGAAATGACTATGCTTTCATGATTTCCTCAGCAGGATGAGTCTCCATCCGTAAATTCTTTGTCTCTGTTTGTGTTTATCTTTCATCCTTCTTAATTAGGAAGATATTCGTGTGCCTTTCTGTGTATCAAGGGTCCTCAGTCAGCATTCATAAGTTGTTTTGTGGAAGTTGCTCCACATGCAGATGATCTGATAATGTATTTATGGTCTTCCTGTACTATTTGTCTATCATCTTGAGACCACCTCAGGCATGCTTCAGGTGCTGAGCTGGTGCTTTAAGAACATGTGCCACATCTCCTGAGCTTGCCTTCTACAGCATACCTGCCATCACTAACAAGCCTGTGGTCTAGAGCAGACATGGCAAGCTCGCAGGATGGCACTCTGGACCTGTGTCTGACAACTACTGAGTCTGAATTCGAGTACAAGTGCTGAAAGTACTGAATTTACAGTATGTAGCACAGCACCCTTCCTGCCACTATTGTGCTTGCACTTTAGAGCAGGCTGTCTGAACACACCAAACTGATTCATGGAAATATATATCCAGACAGTACTGAGCCTACATTCTAGAGCAAGGTCCCATCATTATGTAGCCCATGCACTACAGCAGAATGGCTAAAACTCCTTAGTTGCATTCTGAAACATGGGACTTTCTACTATGGAACTTGCATTCTACAACAAATGTTCCACAAGTACTGAGCCTATGCTCTAAAACTGGAATATCCCCAAATAATTTCCTTGACTTCTGGAGCCTGTATCTTGCAAACACTTAAACCCTGATTTAGATCAACTGTGCTGTAATCACTGAGATTGACAGAGAATGCCTGAGCCAACATTTAATACCACACATCCTGCCACAATGGATGCTGTGCTCTAAAAGTTATGAAGATGCAGGGAGGAAGCCCAAACTGCAGACTATGTGTGCTACAAGTATTAATTTTCACACTGCATCATGCATCTCACCACTACTGAATATTGACTCTAAAATATAGATGCTGCAATTACTGAGATACACACTGGAGCACATGTCACACCATGAGTGAGTTTCACAGTAAGCAAGTGTACTGCAACTACTGAGCCCATGCACTAGAATATGCATTCACAACAACAGCTGTCACACTCAGGAGCACATATTCCATAAATAATGAGACTGTGCTTTGGAGCACAGATGCTGCAACTACTGAGCTTCCACTATGAATGACACATTCCACCCCTAATGAAATAGTAGTCTAGAGCAGATGCGTCCAAGCTACTAACCTTGTACTCTGGAGAACCTATCATATCATTGCTGAATCTGAATGCTAAACACATGTGCTGCCACTTTTGACCATGTGTCTAGAGAAAACATCTGTAGTTAGAGTTTTTGCACTCTGAAGCCTGCCTTCCACCACTGCTGAAACTGAGCTCTACAAAACACATTCTCCAACTTCTGAACTTGAAGCATGGAGCACACGTCCCACCGCTACTCAACTTGTACTCCTGAACTTGTGTATGAGGCTCACTTTCTGCCACTACTGAGCAGGTTGTCTAGCAGGCATTATACCACAACTGAGCTTGATTTCTATAGCATCTCTGAGTATTACTGAGCCCAAGTGAACAGCATGCATTCATCAAAATTTCTGAGCTCACCCTCTGCAGCATATGCCACACAATTATGCAGTTTCACTCTGAATAATTTTTCTTATAACCACTGTATCTCGGACTATGGTACTTTTACTGCAACTAATGAGTTGGCATTCTGGAGCACATGACCGCCATTACTAAGTGCATGCTTATATGCATGCATCTGGCCCCTAAGGAGCCTGTGTAACAGGAATGCTGATGCTACTGAATTTGCAATCTGGAGCCTGTGTTATGCAGTTAGTATGCCTATGACTGTAAGCACTGTGCTACGACACTGTTGTCTGTATAGTGTCTGTTTTCTTGGATTACAAAGGACAAGTCCTGATTCTCCTAAATCTGTGCTCTTGGTAGACATGAAAAATCATCCGAACTTTCACTCTGGAATCTTTTCCTCACAACTTAGGAACTCGAATTCTGAAGTACCCAAATGAAAGGTTGCTGCTATGAGCCATGAATGATGCTAGGATTCTTGGCCTCTGAAAGAGAGGAATTCAATCTGGGGCCACTAATGAGGCTTGATCACTCAGAACTTTTGCGTAATAAAATTTTATTAAATTATTAAAGAGATGGAGAAAGTTTCTGACATAGACACCAGAAGGGGTCAGAAAAAGTGCCCCCTTGCTAGTTTTTAGCAAGTAATTATATACCTATTAACAAGCTGCTAATTAGAGAAAAGAAAGGCCTCAAAACTGAGGGAGTGGCACTAGGCACCTCACCCAGAGCATGCATTTTAAGATAGCATTGGCAGAAGGTTAGTCATCCTGGGCCATAAAACAACTGACATGAATTTTTAAGAAAGGCAGATTTCCAAGTAAATGCTGAGTTCATTAACATAGCTTAAGAGAACATATGCATGAGTAAAATATATTGATTTGCTGAGGAATTATCTGTTCTTTCTTAGGCAGAACTGACTTGAAGAAAGCAGATTCTAAGGTAAATACATAGTTCATCAACAAAGCTTAAGAAAAACATTTCCATAAGAAATACACATTTTAGAAAAGTTAGTTTTAGGTGGAACCAGATGTCATCATGGCAACACAGAATTTTAAAAGAAAGCTCTTTTTAACTTTTGTGTATAGAAGAGAGAAAAAAAAAAAAAAAAAAAAAACCCTAGCCAACACACTTTTGCCTGACTGCAAGTTCATTTATTGTGACATGTGTGTGCTAGAGTACTCCTCAGCATGTGTCTCACCATAATAGGACCAACAGTTTAGTACATAGGCCATTAACCACAGATTCATGATCTAGATCAGATATGCTCCAAGTACTGAGCTAAATTATGATATAGAGAACACATGCTGCATCTCTTAAGCTTGCAATCTACAGCACACTTCTGACCACTCCTGTGCCAATGCTCCAGTGCAATGGGGCACAATGAATGGGATGACACTCTGAAGCCTTGATCCCACCACTACGGTGTCTGAGTTCTAGAGTACTAAAGCTAAAACTACTGAACTTGTGATCTGGAGCAGATACCCTGGCACTAGTGTGCTTGCATTTTAGAGTAGTCTGTCTGAAACTACTTAACCTGATAAGTGGGAAGATGAATCCAGTCACTACAGGACCTGCATTCTAGAGCACACTTGCCACCACTACACAGCACGTGATTTACAGCAGGAAGGCTAAAACTGCTCAGTTGCTTTCTGAACATGTGTCTTTCTCCCACTGGACTTGCATTCTACAGCAGATATCCCACAACTACAGGACCTGTGCTTTAAAACTAACATATGCCAAATGATGTCCTTGACTTCTAGAGCATGGGCCTCACTATCACTCAGCCCAACTTTAGATCAGCTCTGCTGTCATTACTGAGGTTGTTCTCAGGATCATGTCTGAAGCCATGTTTTGTAGCACACCTACTGCCACAATGGATCCTGTGCACTATAACTGTCATGCCACAAATGAGCCTGCACTCTAGATTATGTGTGTAACAAGTACTGTTTTTCACCTTGGAACATGATTCTCACTTCTACTGAACCCTGGCTCTTAAGTACACGTGCTACAATTACTGAACTTCACTCTTTAGCACTTATCATGACTGAGCTTTACCCTAAGTAGGTGTGCTGTAACTAATCAGCCCATACACTAGACTATGCATTGATGATAAATTTTATGGCAATCAGGAGCTCACATTCTATCACTAGTGAGACTGTGCTCTAGAACACAGGTGCTGCAACTACTGGACTTTCACTGTGGAGCACAAATCCCACCACTGTGAAACAGTAGTCTATAATAGGTGTGCCAAAGTTACTGACTTTGCACTCTAGAGAACTTATCACTCATTACTGAGTATGCACTCTAAGTATATGTGCTGTCACTGTTATCCTGTATGTATGGTAACTACCTGCAGTTATGTTCTTGCACTGTGGAATATATATTCCACCACTACTGAGACTGAGTTCTAGAAATCACATGAAGCAACTACTGAACTTGGACTGTGGATAACATGTCCAACGACTACTCAGCTTGCACTCTAGAGATGGCACATTGTAACTACTGAGCTTGAAATATACGATTCGTATTCTGCCACCACTAGCATGTACTCAAAGGCAGGCATCCTGCCAATATTGAGTCTGCTTTCTATAACATCTCTGAGTACCATTGAACCAACAGTGTATACCAAGCATGCCTCAAAACTACTGGAGCACCTTGTGTAACATGTGTCCCTTCAACATCTCAGATTGCTTCTGAACCATGTTTCTTTCTGCTACTGTACCATATTTTACATCACTGTTGCTGCAACTAGTGAGTTGGCACCCTGGAACACATTATCTAACACTACAGAGCCCATGCTGAAGTACATACATCTGGTCAATCCAGAGCTTGTATTCCAGAGCAGATATGCCACAGTTACTCAGCTTTCACATTGGAACTTGGACTGTGGATAACATGTCCCACGACTACTCAGCTTGCACTCTAGAGTTGGCATATTGTAACTACTGAGCTTGAAATATACGATTTATATTCTGCCACCATAGCATGACTCTAAGGCATATATTTTACAACTACTATGCCTGTGTCATTTAGCATCATGCTACAGTTACATAGCATGTAGTCTGCTGAATTCCTCCAGTGTCTATCAGGCTTGTATTCCAAAGCACAAATCCTGCCTTTCATAACCCGAACTTTTAAGTAGACATGACAAAACTGCTGAGCTTGCCCTCTAAAATATGTGCCTCAATACTAATGAATTCAGATGTTTTTATCACACGTATGCCACTTCCGATCAATGTTCCAAGCGCCTGTGCTATAACTACAAAGACCACAATCTAAATTATGCCTACAACAATGACTAAACTTGGACATGGAGCATATGTCCTGTTTCTAATAAGCATAATATATCATGTGTACCACACAAAGGTAATTAGCTTGCACTCTAGAGCATATTTTACAACTCTAGTCAGCCCACAGGCCTAAGTATATGTATCACAACCAATTTTGGATATGCTTTGGAACTGGCATGCCACTACTACTGAGCATGTAATATCCAACATTCTTTCACCATTTCTATGAGTCATTTCAAACTATGAGTGCTACAAATCCTGAGATTTCACTCTGAAAATATGTATCTCCATACTATCCAGAGCAGGAGTGTGTAGTGAGGAGACAATCCACAGCAGTGGATTGAGGTCACCATCCACAGAACAAGTGCTGCATCACTGAGCTTCGATTCTGGAGCACCTTGCTGCCACTATCATGCCTGTGCTTTAGAGCCATGTGCTGCAAATACCATGTATTATATAGTCCACTACTACTGAACTCGTATTGTTGAGTATATGACCTGTCAGTACTAAGCTTGCATCATAAAACTTGCCTACTGCAACTACCAATACTGCACTCTGGGTCCTGCATCTCTGCGATATTGAAATTACATTTTAGATAAAGTGTGCCTCCCTTCATGACCCTTCACTGTAAGTAGGCATGCCACAAGCATTAGCTTCTTGTTTTAAATGTAATTATGGCCCCTTCTCATTCTGCAGTCTAGATCAGGTGTATCAAAGCAACTGCTGAACTTGTACTCTGAAGAACAGTTCTTGTCAAAACTGAACTATGAATGTTACTCTGGATCATGCATCCCACAATTTGAGTCAGAGTACTACAGCACACTTCTTGCCGCTTCTGAGTCCTCATATTTAGGTAGGTATAAGAGAGTTAGTGACCCTATGTTCTATAACACTTGTGTTTCAATTACTGATATTGCACTCTAAAGCATGTGCTCTTCTACTCCTAAGCCCATGTCCCAAAATACCCATCCTGCAACTACTGACGTTGCAGCATGTTACTCATGTGTACCCTGGCTTATACTCTGCCCACAAGTGAGCTGTTACTCTAGATCAAGGATGGGACCACTACTGTGCTTGAAAACTGAAGTAGGAATCTCACTTCAAGTGTTCCAATGCTCTATAAGATGCGTGCTACAATGAATTATGTGGCAATGTAGACCACCCATTAAGCTGTTAGTCAACCAGTGCTCTATACTCTAGATCATGCAAGCTGCTAATAGTGTACCTGGGATCTCTAGCTGATATGACACAACTTCATGTCTGGTACAAAGAACCACATTTCCTGACTCGACTGATCTTGCATCTTGTGATCCAGTGCACACATGACACAACCCTTAAGCTTCTACTCTTGACCGT
The DNA here is from genome assembly GCA_902825105.1 of Syncerus caffer. Lineage (NCBI taxonomy): Eukaryota > Metazoa > Chordata > Mammalia > Artiodactyla > Bovidae > Syncerus > Syncerus caffer. Next base: position 844,015 of record CADEAB010000081.1, read on the forward strand.
TTGTCTTGCCTCTACAAAGATCATGCTCTAGACCATACATAGTGCACCTACTGAGCTTCCTCTCTGGAGCCTGCATCCCAACATAGTAATCCAGCATTCACTTAAACATATCCACCAACATCTGAGTCTGCCCTCTTGAGCTAGAGCCTCACAACTACTGAGATGACACTGTGCATTGTGTATCAACGAATACTGACCCCCATTTTTAGAGGATTCATGCTGAAACTACAGCACTTTCACTCTAGAGCATGTACCTCACCATCAAGGAACCTGCGCCTTATAACATACACCTGCCACCATAGACCCATGATCTAGAGAGGGAATGCTTCAACTCTATCCTGTGCTTTAGAGAACATACTCACATCTCCATGACTTGCACACTTCAGCATGCATCCCACCACTACAGACACTACTATACTGACACTACTCTACCACAGATATGCAACTAGTTCAATGGCACTTGAGTCTGTGTCCCAAAACTACCGAATTTGAGTTCTACTGTATGAGGATGAAACTACTGACTTTACAGTCTGGAGCATGTGTCCAGCCACTAGCGTGCTTGCTATTTAGACCAGACAGTCTAATACTGCCAGCTGGTACATGGGAAGTTACAACTAGCTAACTACAGATACAGCATTCTAGAACAAACTCCCCTCCCTACTGTGCCATTGCTGTACAGCAGGAGGGATAAAACTTCTCAGTTGCTTTCTGGAGAATGTATCTTTCCAGTACTGGACTTGCATTTCAAAGCAAATGTTCCACAACTATGGAACATGTGTTCTAAAACTGAATGACCTTAAGTATTTTCCTTTCCTTTGGGAGCATGTGTCTTGCCAGCATAAATCCGATGTTATGGTCAGCTGTGCTGCAATCATTGAGTATTCCCTTGCCGTGTTTTAAATGACCTTTTATGTGATACTTGATGCCACTAAGGATTCTGTACTCTAAAACTGTTGTGACACAATAAGTGAGCCTGTATGCTAAACTAGGAGCTGTACAAGTACTGAGTTTCACCCTGGAGAATGTGTCTCAGCACTAGTGATCCCTGATTCTTAAGTCTTCATGTTGCTACTAGAGAACTCCACAATGTGCACAAATCACACCAAATCTGAGCATGAACCTAAATAGGAGTACTGTAACTAATCAGCCTACTTGCCAGATTTTGCATTCACAACCAGTATTCTTAAACTCAGAAGCATACTTTTCTACACTAATGAAACTGTGCTCTGGAATACTGGTCTTTCAGCTACTGAGCTTCTGCCTTGGAGCACACTTTCTAGTACCACTGAACTAGTAGTCTAAATCTCCTAACCAAAGTTACTGACCTTGCACTCTGTAGAACCTACCACATCACTACTGAAGCTGCACTCTAAGCACGTTTTAACACTTCTGAGCCTATGTCCAGAGCGAGCATCTGCAAGTGCTGTTCTTTCACTCAAGGATATGGATTTTATGACTACTGAGAGTGATCTCCTGAAAACCCATGCTGCAACTACTGAATTGAATCTTGGAGCGTGTGTTCCACACACTCAATTTGCGCTCAAGACCTGGCATTTTGTAAGTATTGAGCTTGCATCTTAGGCTCTCATATTGGTACTACTGAGTTGTTCTCTAAAACAGGTATCCTGTCAATATATGTCTGCTCCCTATAGCACCTTTGAGTATTATTGAGCTCAAAGTGTAAAACAGGCATGCACGGAAACTTCTGAGCTCACCTTCTGTCTGTAGCATGTGTCCCGCAACTACTTAGTTTACACCCTTGAGAGGGTAACAGGCAGGAAGGCTAGGAGTCTCCAAAGAAGGAGATAGACTACAAGTGTCAGGCCTCTTCTTGTTTTTGTTGTTGTTGTTGTTGTTGTTTTAATCTCTCTCTTAAGTGGCAGGGGGAAACAAACTACAAGTGTCAGAGATATATATCTATATCTATCTATATCTATATCTATATCTATCTATCTATCTAT
>CADEAB010000081.1:845985-927097 GCA_902825105.1 Syncerus caffer
AGAGGGTAGTGGGTGGTACCCTTGTGGACACACCCCTAGAACAGTGGGCATCTTCTGGGGTTCCAGGGCTCCAGCGCCCCCACATGTCCAAACTCTGCTCCATGGAAGTTGTGGGGTTTGCATCTGGAGCTATCCCAGGCGCTGTCATTGAGTAGGCTTCTAGAAATTCGAATCACGTGTTCCCACTCCACAATCCAAACAGCACACTCCTGTGTTGCATGGTACTGCCAATCCCTGGGAGCTCTCCCTGAGTATCCAAAGAATTAGCAGGGGTGCAAAGTGACTGGATGGTTTCCTTCATGGGACAGAGAGCCTGTTACTGTTTGGATGGTAGGGGAGTGGGGACAAACCAACATGTTATATGTGCATTTTTTAATTTTCAATAACAAAAACAGCAGCAACAACAACAACAAAATGAGACACACAAAGAAATAGGAGGTGTGCGGTCACATATAAGGAAATAAGTATTCCATCCAAAGCATGGCTCAGAAAGCCTAGAAGCTGGGCTTAACAGAGACTTTACATCAGGTAGCATAGATAAAAAGAATACAGGAAACAATGTGTGTGTGTGTGTGTGTGTGTGTGTGTGTGTGTGTGTGTGTGTGTATATATATACATATAATTTTTTTTCCTGCTACTAAGTCACTTCAGTCGTGTTTGACTGTGTGCAACCCCACAGACGGCAGCCCACCAGGCTCCCCCATCTCTGGGATTCTCCAGGCAAGAACACTGGAGTGGGTTACCATTTCCTTCTCCAATGCATGAAAGTAAAAAGTGAAAGTGAAGCCGCTCAGTTATGTCCGATTCTCAGCGACCCCCATGGACTGCAGCCTACCAGGCTCCTCCATCCATGCGATTTTCCAGGCAAGAATACTGGAGTGGGGTGACATTGCATCCTACCATTATTTTCTAGAATATTTCAATAGAAAATCAAGACATACAGATTCTTTAAAAGAAAACCATTGGAGATGAAAAGTGAAGTGGCTGACCTCAAACTCTTTCTTTAAATAACTAATAGAAAAATCGCACCAAAAAAATCAACAAGGAAACAGAAGACTGAAACTTTACAAAAGACTTTAAAACTTTAAAGTCTTAGGCATTTACAGAAAATATGACCCAATAATAGAATAGAGAGAAACAGCTGTTATTTTACTGAAAAATTAATGACGCACAAGCAGTGAGTTTGACACAGAAATCAAAAGAATTTGTCTCTCACAAGTCTTATTCAAAACATTGAGATCATAGTGGGCATCTATCCATTAGTTCTCTAAGTATTCATCTCAGATTTATAACTTACACTTTAAAAGACCTTGTCTATGTCTTACCTTTCTCCTATAAGCCACCTCCCCGCACCTCCACCCGCCAGAAAACAATAAATTTTTTGGAGATAGATGTTTTGCCTTATTTAATTGCATCATCTACAGCAGTAGTTTCTCAAACTTGGATCTGAGTGAGACCTTTTAATTTAAAAATCATAACTGAGAAAACCCAATATAAACTTAATATATTTTTCTTTTGATAAGTGAGAATACTAATGAAAATCACTGTCATACACTACTGTTCTTATTTCAGAAAAGATCATTTTTCAAAAATATTTAAAAAGCAAAACTGGAGGAAGTCCTCTGATGGTCCAATGATTGGGACTCAGGGCTTTCACAGAAGTATTCTGAGTTCAATCCCTGACTGGGGATCTAAGATCCCCCATCCTACAGTGCCATCGATATTAAAGGAAAAAAAAAAAAAAAGAAAGGAAAATGAATAATCTAGCTTTGTGAAATATATATAATAAAATACAAAGATACCTTCTCGTTTTACTATAGAACACTGAAAATATCAGCCTGCAGCATAATCCCTGAAAACCTAGCACAGAGCCTTGAATACACCTGCACTTTAAAGGACAGAAGGATGAGCTTTAGTATTTACCCAAAATTATAAGAGAATATGTATTGCATATTATATTTAAAATCAGAAAACAAACAACCAGTCTTCCCACAGAACAGATATACCATCAGTCAACCAGAATTCTATCATCTTAAACATAAGTGGATCATAACAAATTTTGATGCCAGAAGGATGAGAATCATAACTGGCTAGAACAGGTCGAATGTCTCCTATCACATCAATTAAATACTGATATTAATGATTCCTAATTTCAAGAACATTGTAAATTTAAGAGTAATTGTTCCCTGATAGCCTTGAAGACCAACCAATATAATATTTGAAGTATTTATCAAAATCTATAATAGAAAACTCAAAGCATATTATATTTAAAATGAAAACAAACAGTAGTGTTTGATGTTAAGCCATACTTAATGTGATACAAAAAATACAATTCACTCAGTGTGTGAAAAGTATCTGCTAAGAATTAGGGGAAAACTACAGATGTGTGTGTGTGTGTGTTTGTGTGTGTGTGTATCTTGTGTGCATGTGCAGGTATGTGTGTATGATGTGTGTGTGTGCTCATACCTATGAGACAAAGTCTAGTTATAGATAGTTACATTATATTAAGCAAAAACTAAAGTTAGACAGTTCAGTTTGGGTCAAATTTTCTAATTTAGTATATTAAAATATACAACAATTTTACTTTAACTAAAGCCTTTTAAAATTACAAAAGCATAGTTCTTTTTCACGTAAATTACTTTTATTCACAAATCGCTCTGGGAATTTTTAGTTATTTTAAACAAATTAAAATAAGTCATCTACACAAATATAGCCTTATAGTTACCAATCTACATCAATTCAGGCCCCAAATCACTGGAGAATAATTACTCAAGAGAACAAAACTATTTTTTTTAATCCAAAAAATTAGGCTTGAAGGAACTTTTAAACAATATAATCATTGGAGTATTACTCAGCCATTAAAAATAATACATTTGAATCAGTTCTAATGAGGTAGATGAAACTGGATCCTATTATTCAGAGTGAAGTAAGCCAGAAAGAAAAAACACCAATGCAGTATACTAATGCATATATATGGAATTTAGAATAATGGAAACAATAACCCTGTATATGTGAGAGCAAAAGAGACACTGATATATAGAACAGTCTTTTGGACTCTGTGGGAGAGGGAGAGGGTGGGATGATTTGGGAGAATGGCATTGAAACACGTATAATATCATATATGAAATGAGTCACCAGTCCAGGTTAGATGCACAATACTGGATGCTTGGGGCTGGTGCACTGGGACTACCCAGAGGGATGGTACGGGGAGGGAGGAGGCAGGAGGGTTCAGGATGGGGAACATGTGTATACCTGTGGTGTTTTCATGTTGATATATGGCAAAACCAGTACAATATTGTAAAGTTAAATAATAAAATAAAATTAAAAAAGAAAGAAATAAAAAAAAAAAACACAAAACAATATGATCAATAAATGTGCCAAAATTACTAAATAAGATGGCCTATCATGTTCCAATTTCAAATGCTCCCAACACCTCCTACTGCTGTTCCCACAAATCAAATTCTTACCCAAGACCATACACTATATTTAGCTAGCAATTAGACTCCTTTTGTCTTAAAAATAATTTTCAGGTTTTTTTTTTTTTCTTTCTTTCTTTCTTTCATGGCTCAATATATTTGTTAAGAGTCTAGGCCATTTGTTTCGTACACAGAATTTGTCTGTTTCCTCAAGTGCAAACATATCTGGCATAAATCCAGCCTAGGTGTCACAAATCATCCTTTCTACATATAAATATTATTATGAAATTTATCAATGTTTTCTAATTTTATGCATTTATATTGCCACATAAATCACTATTTTTGAAGTATTCAAGAATTCACAAAAGCCAGTCACTTGGAAGCACAGGTAAATGTTTAAAGGCAAGTTTTGTAATAAAGTGAAAAATATATACATCTGACCTTTGTCTCAAACTCCCTCGGATATGACATATCCTTATCAGACCATCCAAACACATTGCTTCCAATCATGCTTTTCCAACATTTTGGTTACCTGAGCATATTCTTCAGAAGGGTCAAAAAAGAAAAGAAAAGAAAAAAAAAAAAAAAAAACACCTGTAATATATAGTGTTCAATTTTTATTAAAATGTAACATTTCTTTTTAGGTTGGTAACTTAAGTTTTAGTGCTACCTTTAGATCAAACCATGATTAAAAAAAAAAAAAAAGTCAAGTATTATAACAAATGAGAGCTGTCTCAAGGTGACATATATTAATTTTCTCCGTGAAAGTGAGAGGACTCTTAGTCTCTGAAACAATGTCTATAGTCTCTTCCAGCTACATTTATGTATTTAACCCCTTATTTTTAGAGCAAGTAAAAATCAACAAAAGTGAAGCTTTAATCCAAAATCACAAACGCTATTTCCACGAAAAGCTATCTGCTACTGGGAATATTTAAGTTATCTACTAATTTGAGAAAAACAATTCAATCTTACTCTTCATGACTGCATGCTCTATCTTTGGATACGAAAGCGACTTATTTCAAACTGCACTCTAAATGCTGACTTAGCAACCTCTCGCTCGAGTATTCGTCATATCGTGGCTATCCTTTCCCTCATTAACTCTACTGATAATAAACAGTAGGTTGATCATTAACAAACTTTTACTTGAGAACAAGTTGATGCTTATTCTAACGTTCTTAAAATCGTATTTCAAAATAAACTGTCAAATGTCTAAAAACAGTTATACCTAAGAATAGTCAAGATGCCACCTGATTCGACTGTCACTAGAATACATTGATTTAAGAATTAGCCAATATGGTACGAAGTACCATAGCCAATACAATAGTACGAAGTCAATACATTCTTGACTTGAGTGACAAAAGAAGGCATCAGAATAAAGAGAAAGAAACAGGTAGTTAATATTAAACTGGTACATTACTAAATTTTTTACTAAGGACTAGCATCAAAGTGATAGGCACTACAGCCATGATTAAAAAGCCCCTGTTTCTTGACCATTAGTACGACCTAAATCAAACCCCTGATAATTATACAGTGGAAGTGAGAAATTGATTTAAGGAAATAGATCTGATAGACATAGTGCATAATGAACTATGGATGAAGGTTTGTGACATTGTACAGGAGACACAAATCAAGACCATCCCCAAGAGAAATAAATTCAAAAAAGCAAAATGGCTATCTGAGGAGGCCTTACAAAACAGTGAAAAGAAGGGATTTGAAAAGCAAAAGGGATAAGGAAAGACATGCCCATTTGAATGCAGAGTTTCAAAGAATAGCAAGGAGAGACCAGAAAGCCTTCCTCAGGGATGAGTGCAAAGAAATAGAGGAAAACAATAGAATGGAAAAGACTAGAGATCCCTTCAAGAAAACTAGAGATACCAAGGGAAAGTTTAATGCAAAGATGTGCAGAATAAACGATAGAAATGGTATGGACCTAAGAGAAGCACAAGATATTAAAAAGAGGTGGAAAGAATACACAGAAGAACTGTACAAAAAATATATTCATGACCTAGATAATCACGATAGAATGTTCACTCACCTGGAGCCAGATATCCTGGAATGTGATGGGCCTTAGGAAGCATCACTACGAACAAAGGTAGTGGAGATGATAGAATTCCCATTATTCCAAATCCTTAAAATATGATGATATAAAAGTGCTTCACACAAAATGCCAACAAATTTGGAAAACTCAGCAGTGGCCAGGGAACTGGGAAAGGTCAGTTTTCATTCCAATCTCAAAGAAGGGCAATGCAAACAATGCTCAAACTACCACACAATTGCACTCATCTCACACACTAACAAAGTAATGTTCAAAATTCTCCAAGCCAGGCTTTAGTAATACATCAACCGTGAACTTCCAGATGTTCAAGCTGGTTTTCAAAAAGGCAGAGAAATCAGAGATCAAGTTGCAAACATCTTCAGAATCATCAAAAAAGCAAGAAATTTCCAGAAAAAAAAAAATCTCTGCTTTATTGACTATGACAAAGGCTTTGACTGTGTGGATCACAATAAACTGTTGAAAATTCTGAAAGAGACGGGATAACCAGACCACTTGACCTGCCTTTTGAGAAATCTGTATGCATGTCAGGAAGCAACTGTTATAACTGGAAATGGAACAACTGACTTGTTCCAAATAGGAAAAGGAATATGTCAAGGCTGTCTATTGTCACCCTGCTTATTTAACTTCTATGCAGTGTATAACTTGAGAAATGCTGGGATGGATGAAGCAGAAGGGGGAATCACGATTGTAGGGAGAAATGTCAATAACCTCAGATATGCAAACAACACCACTCTTATGGAAGAAAGTGAAGAATAACTAAAGATCCTCTTGATGAAAGTGAAAGAGGAGAGTAAAAGAGTTGGATTAAAACTCAACATTCAGAAAACTAAGATCATGGCATCCAGTTCTATCACTTCATGGAAAATAGATGGGGAAACAGTGAAAACAGGCTACACCTACCCTTTGTATGTCACCCAGATATGTGTGATCCTTGCTCTTATACACCACTTGGAAACATCCCTTATTCCTTCACTCAAATCTGGGAAATGCGAACAGATCAGTCAGTTCATTAACAATGCAGGCCTGTCAAAATCCAGCTGCCAGCTGCAGTTTTTATCTTCATGTTTTATCATGAGAGAAACTTGAGGGTGGTTCATAATCTGCTTTAAGTCAAGAAGCCATTCAGGCCACATGCTGACAAAGACGAGTCAGGATAATCAGCCCTAGTCTGGGGTGGAAGAAGGACAGTGGAACAGGCATCTGCAAGGATGCTGGGCACTTCCGCTTGCCCAGCCAACACTGATGTCCTCAGGCCCTGCCGTGCCATCAGACATGCTCATGACTCTTGGTTCCTTGTGGTGTTCGGCGTCTGAGGTGGTCTGCATTCCTCAAAGAAGGGTTGTTTCTTACCGCTACTCAACTACTCCAGACCTGTGTATGCTGTGCATGAATGTCACTGCTTACATGGTCAGACTTGCAGTTCTTGTGACAAACCGTGTCTTAAAGCAAAGGGGTTGGTATATGGGTATGTGTGCATGTGTGTGTGTGTGTGTGTGTGTGTGTATGTCTCCCATGTCTCAACTATATCTTGGGATCATCCACATTTAAAATAATTATCTGCAGCGGCTACTCTGGTGTACTATCTCTGGTCATTGCTGACTTACAGGCCTCGTGTGCTGCTCCTCCTCAGATGCAGGCCTGATGGAGACACTCAAAGGCATGGCTGTGACATGTACACGTGTGGCTCCGACAAGACCCTACTCAGCTGTGCCTTTGGAGCCTGCCAATTGCCCAGGCCCACACTTCCTTCAGGGGACTCCAGAGTCCTTCCTGTGCCCTCGCCCCCAACCCTCCTCATGCTCTGGCCCCTCCTCTGCCTCCTCTTGAGCAGTGGACCCCAGGAAGCAGAAGAAAGGATACAGCTTTTGCCCAGAAGCCAGGGATGCCCTGGATAATGGCGCTCTTTCAAGTGAAACTTCCTTTTCTGATGATTATTTCACGTGAATCGAACATAGGCCCTGTGGTTTTTCTCATGCTCAGAGCTCAGTTCCACCTACAGAGCAGCCAGTGACTGTGGGGCATCTAGTGCTGGGTGCTTACTTGGGCCTCGAGGTCTTTCCTGGCCCAGCTGCTCCACCATCTTCTCCTCAAGCTCATGGGAGGACCTCTGTTCCTGCTCCTAATCCACCACAACCTCCACCTTCATCATGATGTCTCCCGCCAGCAGCTAGAACTCCACCTGATCCCCACCACGTCTCTGTCCACCAGGGCTATGCTGTCCTCCACTACCTCCACCATGAAGAGGGTGGCCTTTTTGCCTGGCATGACAACTGGTGGCTGAAAGTTCCTAGCCACGCACAGCATCTTGATGGCAGGCCACGGGGCCCTTGCCACCTGAGCACCCAGGCTCACAATTAAGAAGGTCTGGGATCCTGGGACGCTACCGCCTTCCTCTGACTGTCTCTTATGATCCTCTTAGCCCTGGCCGTGACCCCGAGCTGGGGTAAATGCGAAGGGACATGGCATAATAGCACAGCAAGTGGTATGCAATGGCAGCCCAGGCTGCAGTAAACCTGTGGGACCCACTAGGTTTTTGGGATTGCTGGGGTAAATGCGAAGGGACATGCATAATAGCATAGCAAGCGGTATGCAATGGCAGCCCAGGCTGCAATAAACCTGTGGGACCCACTAGGTTTTGGGGGGCAGGATACCCTGCCTCTAGTAGTATCAACTAGGACTCTAGCACTGCAACCACAGCTGATTTAGGGGAGGCTTGCTTCGCTTATGGACACACCGAGTCCCCAATCCCCCAGCCTCAGCAGGTCACCTGCTACATGCATCCACCCCCTCCTCCCAGTTCAAACACACACAGCAACATGGTAGAAATGGTGAGCATGTTTTGTATTTGGTCTAATTGCAGATTTCTGGAGCCATGGTCTGGAGTTATCACTGGCCATCCTTTCCTCATTCCCATCCTGGATAGGGTCACTGTGGAGATTGGGCGACCAACCACCCTCAGACTTGGGATCCCTTGTGCCTCCTCTTCTGGTTATTTGGCACCTCCTCTCATGTTGCCTTCATCTCAGCATCTGTCCTGGGCCAGACACACGAGGCAGGGAGATGGCAGGATCCATGGAAGGATAATTCTGACATAGATACTTAATTCACCCTGCCTCTAGTAGTATCACCTAGGACTTCTCACGCTGCAACCACAGCTGATTTAAGGGAGCCTTGCTTCGCTTATGGACACACCGAGTCCCCAGTCCCCCAGTCTCAGCAGGTCATCTGCTACATGCATGACCCAAATCCAGGCTCTGCAGCCAGCTAGCATGAGGCTGAACATCCCCATTTGCGAAATGACTAGTCCTGGCTACTGCAGGGCTATCCCTTCAGGGCCGTCCTCCAGACCCCTTCACCACATGTGTTTCTGTTAGTTATCTCTCATGGAAGAACCTTCCTCCCTGGGGTAGTACTTCATGGGATTGTCCCACATATCTTCGCTGATGATCTGCTGAAAACACAAGCAAGTCAGCCCGGGGCTGACTAGGCCTCAACACCCCCGTGAGCAGCCAAGAACTCCAACATCAATTCCCAACTGTGTGTAGGCCCCAAAAACCCGACCTCAGCAATCCTGTTCGATTCTGGACAGTTGTGGCCTGACAACAAGTTGAGAAAGTTAAGGCTCATGGTTTCCAGCCTGTGGCTGGTTGCTCCCCGTTCAAAGTTCCAGAACCAGTGGACTGGAGTTGAACAATATGTGCTATACCCTGCAGAAAGACAGGGAGACTGGGGCAGATCCCACAGGTAGAGCATCCACAGCCTTGCACACCCACACTCATCACCCTGGGAGTCACGTTTTACCAGTGATTTCAAGGTAATACTCCTTAATTATCACCATGTTCAAGAAGTAAGAGCTGTCCTGAAAGGAAAAGATCAGCTTGTGACAGGACCATGGATGGTTCCACACCTGCACCTGCCAGGATAGGGAGAAGGGAAAAGGTGCAAGCGTCCTGGGGCCTCAGCTTGCCTCCCAGGCCGGCATTAACAGCTTCTACGATGCCTCTCCAAAGTTTCACAGCACAGGAACATGGATAACATGATCCTCCCGCTCCCTGACAGGTCCCATGCCCATCCATCCTCAGTCTCCCTCACTGACCCTCAATTTGATCATGTATCTGAGAAACTTTCGGTCACTGATCCCGACAGAAACTAGAGGATGGTTCATAATCTGCTTTAAGTCAAGGAGCCACTCAGGCCATATGCCAGGAAAGGAAAAGCCAGGAGCATCAGCCCTAGCCTGGGGTGGAAGAAGGACACTGGAACAGGCATCTGCAAGGATGCTGGGCACTGCCGCTTGCCTGGCCACCACTGATGTCCTCAGCCCCTGCCATACCATCAGACACTCTCATGGCTCTGCATTTTTTTTTTGAAGTTGTACATCTGAGGTGATCTGCATTCCCCAAGCAGTGAATATTTCTGACCGTTACTGTTCTCTTCCAGACCTGTGTATACTGGGTAATGGCATACCACTGCTTATATGGTCAGACTTGTAGTCCTTGTGACAAACCATGTCTGAAAGTAAAGGGGTTGGTGTGTGTATGTATACGTGTGTGTGTGTGTGTGTGTGTGTGTGTGTGTACGCACGTGTGACTCCCATGTCTCAGCTATATCCTGGGATCATCCATTTACAACAATAACTGCAGAGGCTGCTCTGGTGTACTGTCTCTGGTCATTGCTGACTTAGAGGCCTCAGGTGCTGCTCCTCCTCAGATGAAGGCCTGAAGGAGACACTCAAAGGCATGTCTGTGACACGTACATGTGTGGCCCTGCCCAGACCCTTCTTGGCTCTGCTTTTGGAGCCTGTCAATTGCCCAGCACCATATTTTCTTCAGGGGACTCTGAAGCTTTTCCTGCGCCCTCGACCCCACCACTCCTCCTGCTACTGCTCTTGCCCTTCCTCCTCCTGAGCTGCTGCCCCAAGGAGCAACAGAAAGGATACAGCTATGGCCCTGAGGGATGCCAGGGATGCCAGGAACATCTGTGGTCTGGGGATGCTCCCGCCTTCCTCTGACCGCCTCTTACGCTCCTCTTGGCCCTGGCCATGATCCCCACCTGGGGCAGATGTGAAGGGACACAACATAATAGCACAGCAAGCGGTATGCATTGTCAGCCCAGGGTGCAGTAAACCTGTGCGACCCACTAGCTCTTTGGGGGTGGGAAGTGAAAAGTATGGTTGGGAAGTGGGGGCTGGTGTGTGAGCAGTGGGCTAAGGCTGAAGAAAGTGGTGCTGAATAGCCAGGACTGGGTGAAGGGACGCTGGGAGATCAGCAAACCTGCAGGTCCTTTGGCTGTGAGCCATGCACAGGCTGCTGGCCCAGATCTAGACCAATGGCTGAAAGGGTAGTGGGCGGCACCCTTGTGGACATGTCCCTAAACTGGAGGGCATCTTTCACGGTTTCCTGCACTCCTGCACCCACAGGTAGCCAGATTCTGCTCCAGGAAGATAGCGGGTTTTTCATTTGCTGGCAGATGGTGCTTGTAGCCATGGAATTAAAAGATGCTTACTCCTTGGAAGGAGGGTTATAACCAACCTAGATAGTATATTCAAAAGCAGAGACGTTGCTTTGACAACAAAGGTCCGTCTAGTCAAGGCTATGTTTTTTCCTGTGGTCATGTATGGATGTAAGAATTTGACTGCAAAGAAAGCTGAGCACCAAAGAATTGATGCTTTTGAACTGTGGTGTTGGACTAGACTCTTGAGAGTCCCTTCGACTGCAAGGAGATCCAACCAGTCCATTCTGTAGATCAGTCCTGGGTGTTCTTTGGAAGGAATGATGCTAAAGCTGAAACTCCAGTACTTTGGCCACCTCATGTGAAGAGTTGAGTCATTGGAAAAGACTCTGGTGCTGGGAGGGATTGGGGGCAGGAATAGAAGGGGTAGACAGAGGATGAGATGCCTGGATGGCATCACCGACTGGATGAACGTGAGTTTAAGTGAACTCTGGGAATTGGTGATCGACAGGGAGGCCTGGCATGCTGCAATTCACAGGGTCGCAAAGTGTCGTACATGACTGAGCAACTAAACTGAACCGAACCGCACTGAATCGGGGTAGCCCCAGAAGCTGTCATTGACCTGGCTCTGGAAATTCGAACCACAGGTTCCTGGTCTGCAATCCAAATGCCACACTCCTGTGTCCCTCAGGACCATCAATAACTGGGAGCTCTCCCTGAGTATCTAAAGGATATGCAGGGGCGTCAAGTGGTTGGATACTTTTCTCTAGGCACAAAGAGTCAGTTGCTGCCCGGATGCTATTGCTGCTGCTGCTAAGTTACCTAAGTCGTGTCTGACTCCATGAGACTACATCAATGGCAGCACAGCAGGCTCTGCAGTCCCTGGGATTCTCCTGGCAAGAACACTGGAGTGGGTTGCCATTTCCTTCTCCAGTGCATGAAAGTGAAATGTTAAAGTGAAGTCACTCAGTCCTGTCCGACTCTTAGGGACCCCATGGACTGCAGCCTACAAGGCTCCTCCATCAAGGGGATATTCCAGCAAGAGCAATGGACTGGGCTCCCACTGCCCTCTCAATGTCCAGATGCTAAGTGGGTAGGGAAAACCCCAACCGTTTGCTATAGTTGATTTCCACTGTTCAGGGACACCAGAACCTTAGGGTACAGAGCTCACACTATGTCCCTTTATCTCTGCTTCTGGCATAATACTGTTTTGGGTAATCCTTCTGTGTGTGTACCAGGGGCTGGTGTCTTTGTGTCTCCTTCTCTCTAAGTGGTGCTGTTGCCATCTGCCACTCTCAGGACACTAGCACTCAGAAGAGATGCTTATCCTTGACATGAAGGCAAGCCCTTCTCCTCCTGAGTGAGTTGCACCAATGGGAGATCAGACTGTTTTAGTCCACACATTCAGAGACTGCTTTCTCAAACTTTAAAGCTTGCAGTGGGTGATCACTGCTGAACCACAGAAAGGGATGGGCGACCCTCCCTCCCTCGCTGGACAGACATGAATACTCCACAGACCTGAGGCAGCTTGGCCACACTTTTCACAGAGGTAGAAATGGGGCCCGCTCTGCTGGCATGAGGCAACTCCCTCAACCTTGTTCGAATGCCTTCAAGGGAGATGCTAACGACAGCTCCTCGTTAAGTTCCACGACTTACCAGTGCCAGAGACATGCAGGTCTGCCCATTTACCCTATCAAGGCCCTTTCAAAGTGGTTCTGTTCTCCATGTTAGATCACATCCCAGCCTGCCCGGTTTCCCAAGCCTATGGGGCCGGGAGCAACAAGATAATCAAGCTGAGCCATTCATCTATAGTCCTGATGCCCAATATATGCATTCTGCAAAGAGTACAAAGAGTGATGTTTCAAACTGGAAGACTGCAGATAGTAGGTGCTTATGTTGCAGCGCTGATACATCTCTGAAACCTCACAACAAAGGCAAGGGGTGCTCATGATCATGACAAAGTCAGTTAAAGAATGCCCGACATTTGAGGAGGGAAAGACCCTGGTAGCTGGGTGTCAAAAGTGGCTGTGGGGTCACCTCCCACGGCTTCTGTGTCTGGGATTGCAGCCTGTTCTTTTTCTCAGCTCCTATGCACTCTCACTGGTCTTCCCCAGGTGCTTTCCTCCTGCCTGTCCTTTCTGCCAGGCATCCTTGGTGCACCACTGTGATTCCACTTAGAATTTGCTCACTCAGTGAGATAACAGGGATCGATTCCCTGGCTTCAGTGCTTCTGGTGGCCAGGTTCTATGTACCTTTCCCTAATACGTTCAGGTTTATCTCTCCGCCACCTGGCTAGGTCAGTTATGACAGCTCATACTCACAAGCATACTGGCAAGCTCTTATGAGCACACTCGTGCACACACATGCATATGTACACACTAACATCTCTGAGAAGAAATTGCACATATGCAGATGTACACACTTTCTTCTCCAGGAACTGAATTTTGGTAAGCACCGGACTTTCTTTGTCCTGGTTATTTACTTTCACTTGCTCATTGATCATGTCAGTTTGCACTTCTAACTCTGTGACTTATCCTCAAAGGTTACACAATCTTGGTGTTTTCTCATGACAGGGACTGACCTGCAGAGCAGCAGGCAGGGTTGGAAGTGCTTGCCATTGACAGCTGAATGACATGCACCTGTGTTCTGCATTCTCCCATCACCTTGGAGAGCTTCACAGTACCAGTAATATTGGCCTGATCCATTGCCTGTGCATTCCTTCAGGGAACCAGAAAACAAGGACCGCTGGTCTCAGCTGACTTGGAGAACCACTTTCTCAGTGTGTACCTATCTAGATCATTCTGTGTCAATGTTGTTGCCCTGTTGCTAGCCTACCAAACCTTAGGGCCCACAACATTCTTAAATAGCCCCCCTGTTCTTCCTATCTTTGTAGCTGTTTGTGTGCCTATATCTACCTGTACCCCAAAGCACTATCTCCCTGTATCAGGAAAAAGTCAAAGAGACTCCTGAGCCTCCAAGGGCCCCAAGAGACTGTGACAGACCTGGGTGAGTCCATTGTTGTGAAGTAGGTGCAGATGAATACAGGGTCTCTTCTGATACAAGGCATGGAACCTGAGGCCTTTAAATGTACAGTGGCATCCCTACACATCTTCCCTTCTGTTTAACACTACTCAGACACACAGAGTCCTCAAACAGATGATGCCCTGGGAAACCTGCCTTTTCTGGGCCCACAGTTCATGCCTTCCTTGGGCATAAAATAGCTTTTCTATTTAAATGCACCAAGAGGGCTTGAACCACCCAAGCCTCACTGACTTGCTAAATGCCAAGACTCTCTTTCAGTTACTCTCATTAGCCCCAGGTAGGACTCCCTACAGTCAGGCATCCCTGCTTGCCTACACAGCCCACATGCCAGGGAGCCAGCCTCCAGCTGGGCCCATGGGCATCCAAGATTGTCAGTCACCTGGAAGGCAGGGTCCCTCTAAGTGTCACCTGGTGCAGATCCCCTACAACAAAATCCTGATTCTTCTTCAGCTAGTATGCCAGAATCCTCCCTCTGGTGCCAACACACACCTTTGTTCCTCTGGCCCCCACAACCAGGGGCAAGACCCCAGAGGAAGAAAGGAATTCATATCAGGATTTTCAGCATTAGTCTTGGGGTATCTGGCAGGACTGCTATTGCCTAGACCCTTGACCCTGAAAATCAGCAGGCTCTGAACTGCCCCCAGGGTCTTCCCTGTCTCCCACTCTCCCAAGGCTGTTTCATTTTGTGTTGCATTGTGCCAGAGTGTGCCACCCTCTTGTAGAGGGTGTGCTGGCTGATGGGCTGATCCTAGGCAGCATTGGCCCAGGGCCTTCCTGGGTCTCCTTCTATATGTGGAACAAGTCTCCAGTGCTGCAGGCTATCTGTGCCTATTTTCTTTCGGGTATCTGCCCTTTTCCGCAGGACCTTAGCCTCTTCACCATCCCGGGTTCTGCTCTAGCCACGTCCACTATTTCCACAGGCTGGCCCACATCCCCACAGACTGAGGGCTCCACAGGTAGTGGTTTCAAAGCCCACTCCACCTGATTTGCCCTGGGTGAATTCTCAGACCATGCACCCCCTCTTCCTGGTCCACACACACACACACAAACATGGTAGAAATGGTAAGCGTGTTATGTATTTGGTTTATTTTCAGATTTCTGAAGCCACAATCCAGAGTTATCACTAGCCATCCTTTCCTAATTCCCATCTTGGATGGGGTCACTGCAGAGGTATGGCGACTAAGCACCCTAGACTGGGGACGCCTCGTGCCTTCTCATCTGGTGGCTTGACACCTCCTCTTTTGTTGCCTTGATCTCTGTGTCTGCCCTGGGCCGGACACACACATATGAACACACACCCACATAAACACAGGCAACACAAGCACACGTGTGTATACACACACATTCTTGGCACGGGGACACAAACACAAACAGGGAACACAAGTGTTTCAGGAGCTGGAGACGCCCGTGTCCAGCAACGTTGGAGATGATGACAGTAGGCAACATGTCCTGTCCTTGGGGCTCCCTGTTCACCTCCTCCCCGAGCTCTTCCATATTTTCCCAAGGCAGCCTGAAGCCGCTTCCAGTGCAGCATGTGTGTTGGTGATGAGATGACGAGTTTTGGATGTAAAAATTCACAGAAGATCCCAAAGTCAGCATACAAGTGCCCTGGGACCCCAGAGAGGATGCCCTTTCAATAATAGGCCTTTCCATGGTAAGGGGCGGGAGTGAAGGCCCCATGCAATCTCAAACTCAGTGACAAGCAGGAGGCCAGGAGATGGCAGGACCCACAGAAAGATGATTCTGACAAAGATATTTAATTCACCCTGCCACTAGTAATATCACCTAGGATTCTCATGCTGCAACCACAGCTGATTTGAGGGAGATTTGCTTCTCTCAGGGACACACCAAGTCCCCAATTACCCAGTCTCACCAGGCCACCTGCTACATTCATGCCCCAAATTTAGACTCCGTAGCCATCTTGCATGAGGCTGAGCATCCCCATTTGAGAATGGAGAGTGTCCCGGCTCCTACACAGGTGTCCCTTCAGGGCCCACCTCCAGACACCGTTACCACATGTGTTTCTGTCAGTTATCTCTCATGTCAGAACTTTCCTCCCTAGGGTAGTTACTTCACGGGATCATTCCACAAGTCTTGCCAATGATATTATGGCAACACTAGCAAGGTCTGCCAGGGGCTTACCAGGCTTTGAACCCTCCCGTGAGCAGCCATGAACTCCAACATCAATTGCCAGCTGTATGAAGGCCCAAAGCAACCCAACTTCAGCAATTCTGTCTGATTCTGGGCACTTGTCACGTGACAACAAGTTGAGAAATGTAAGGATCCTTGTGTCCAGCCTGCCACTAGGTGCTCCCCATTCAACGACCCAGAACCAGTGGACTTGAGTGGAACAATATGCCCTATACCCTGCAGAAAGACAGGGGACACAGGGGCAGATTAGACAGGTAGATCATCCACCCCCTTACACACCTACACTCACCAGCCCAGAGCCACGTTTTACCAGTGATGTCAAGGCAATACTCCTTAATGATCACTGTGTTCTAGAAGTAGGGGTTGTCCCAAAAGGAAAAGATCAGCTTGCGGTGGGACCTTGGATGCTCTGCACCTGCACCTACCAGAATAGGGAGGAGGGGAAAGTTGAAAGCTTCTAGGGGCCTCAGCTTTCCTCCCAGACAGGCATTTAACAGCTTCCACAACACCTCTCCAAAGTCACATCCCTTGAACATGGATACCATGATTCCCCAACTCCCCTCCAGGTTCCATACCCACCCGTCATCAGTCTCCCTCACTGACTTTCAAGTCGATCTTGTAGCTAAGAAATTCTTTATCTTGGTCGCTGAACATGATGGACACTTGAGGGTGGCTCAAGGAGCCATTCAGGCCATATGCTGGGCCAGAAAATCCAGTAGCAAGAGCCCTAGTCTCGGGTGGAAGAAGGACATGGAATAGGTATTTCCAAGAATCCTGTGTACTTCCACTTTCCTGGCCACCACTGATGTACTCAGGCCCTGCCATACCATCAGACACTCATGGCTCTGTGTTCCCTGTGGCCTTCTGCATCAGAGATGGTCTGCATCCCCCAAGCACGGGCTGTTTCTGACTGCTACTGTCCTCCTGACTTGTGTGTGCTGGGTAGTGTCATGTCACTGCTTACTTGGTCAGGATTTGCAGTCCCTGTTGCACACTGTGTCTTCAAGCAAGGAGGTGATGTGCATGTGTGTGTGTGCGTGTGTGTGCTTTTGTGTATCTTCAGAAAGAAAACCCTGAGTCTCTGTCCTGCTTCCTGTCTTCACAATGAATGACAGGCATGTTTCTGAACTCGTCTGGCACTCAGAGCAGATGAGAACAGCAGTCCCTTCCAATTCCACCTTGCTTGTGGGCGTCCTCGTGCATTTGCTCTGCACTAGTGGGCACAACTCCAGGGGCTCTGACTGACCGCTCTCTTAGCTATTTCCTGGTATCATCCACGTTTACAACAATAACTGTCTCCTTTGGCTGCTCTGGTTATTCTTGACCTAGAGGTCTCAGATTCTGCTCCTCCTCCGATGCAGGCCTGAAGAAGACACCAAAAGTCACGGCTGTGACACTTACAGGTGTGGCCCTGCCGGACTCTCCTCAGGTGTGCCTTTGGAGCCTGCCTCTCCCCCGGACCACACTTCATTCAGCGGTCTCCCACAACTTCCCTGTTCCCTTGCCCTGTGTCCTCACCTGTTTTAGCAGTCTCTTTAGCACAATAATCTTGAAGGTGTTTTTTGCAATTGTTTAATTTGGCTATAAAGCTCACAAGATTTAACAGCACAGTAACACAATTTTTCTAATATGCACTGTTAGAGTTTGGTGAGCTCTTGGTGAATTTCTTGGTTTCAGTTAGAAAGCCCTGCATAACTCTTAGGGCTGTCGAATCTTCTGAAACTGAAGGAAAGACTACAAGTATTCCAGACTAATTGGATTATGCTACATTTTTCTAAAGAATTAATCCATTTATGATCCCCTGCCCCCCCCCCCCAAAAAAAAAAAGTATCCCTATCTCCTGAAGTTTTTCATGATTTTACTGTGGGAATCTGTAGAATTGAGATTTCTCACTGATTTGTAATTTCATCAGTAAGCTTTTCTGAGGTGAAAAATGTATTAGAATTAGTTTTTTAATTAGTCCTAGACACAGCTATCAGGGAAAAAGGAAATAAAAGAAATACAGATAGTAAAAAACAAACAAACAAACAAACTATAATTGTTAAAAGATGACATGACCCTCCACAGAGTGAACACTAAGAAAATTACTTGAGCTAATCAATGAATAGAGTATAGCTGCAGAATACAAAATTAATACTCAGGAATCCCTTTCATTCTGATACAATAGCAATGAAAAATGAGAAAGAGAACTTAAGGAAAGTATCTCATTCACAATCCAATGAAGAGAATAAAATATTTAGGAATATATTTCCTTAAAAAAAGCAAGGACCTGGTACAGAAAACTATAAAGCCATGTTGAAAGAAATCAAAGATGGCACAAACAGGTGAAGAAGTATACCATGTTATTGGATCAGAGGAATCAATTTAGTGAAAATGAGTATACAACACAAGGCGATCTATTGACACATTTATTCACCATTGATATTCTCAGATTCAACTGTGGAATCCCTATCAAAACACAACAGTGTTTTTCACTGAACTAGAACAAATACTTTCACAATTTGTGTGGAAACACAAAATACCTCCAATGAGCAAAGCACTCTTGAGAAAAAATTGAAATGGAGGAATCAGCCTTCCTGACATCAGACTATACTACAAAGCTACAGTCATCAAGATAGTAAGGTACTGGGCCAAAGACAGAAATACAGATCAATGGAACAAAATAGGAAGTCCACCCACGACCACCTTGTCTTTGATAGAGGAGGCATAAATATACAATGGAGAAAAGACAACCTCTTGAACCAGGAGTTCTGGGAAAACTTTTCAACCACATTAAAAGAAAGAAATATTTTCTAACCCCACACACAAAAATAAATGGAAAATTAATTAAAGACCTAAGTGGAAGACAGGAAACTATAAAACTTTTAGAGAAAAACATAGGCAGAACACTCTCTGACAGAAATCATAGCAAGATCCTTTCCTCTATGACACACCCCCTAGAGAAATGGAAATAAAAACAGAAAGAAACAAAAGAGACCTAGTTAAACTTTTAAGCGTCTGCACAGTGAAGGGAAATATAAGCAAGGTGAAAAGACAGCCTTCAGAAATGGAGCAAATTACAGCACATCAAACAACTGCCCAAGAGTTAATCTGCCATATATACAAGCAGCTTATACAACTCAATACCAGAAAAACAAACAACCCAGGTAAAAGTGGGCCAAAGAACTAAACAGACATTTCTACAGAGAAGATATACAGATGGCTAATGAACACAGGACAGATGCTCAACATAACTCATCATCAGAAAGATGAAAGTCAATACCACAATGAGATGTCATCTCACACTTGTCACAATGACCATCACCCAAAATCTCCAGCAAGAAACACTGGATAGGGAGTGAAAAGGTAACCAACTTACACTGTTTGTAGGATGAAAACTGGTATAGCCACAGTAAACCGTATGATTTCTTAAAAACCTGGAAATAGAATTGTAATATGACCCAGCAATCCCAATGCTTGCATAGACCCCAAGGAAAGCAGAACTGAAAGAGACACATGTACACAAATATTCATCCCAGGACTATTTAAAATAGCTAGGACATGGAAGCAACCTAGATATCCACTGCAGATGAATGGATAAGGAAGTTGTGGTATAGACACACAATGGACTATTACTAAGCTGTGAAAAGGAATGCATTTGAGTCCATTCTAGAGAGGAGGGTGAAACAGGAGCCTGTTCTACAGAGTGAAGTAAATTCATTAAGATAAATACAAATACTGTATAGAAATGCATATGTATGCAATTTGGAGAGATGGTCACAACGATCCTACATGCAGGGCAGCAAAAGAGACAGATGGAAAAAATAGACTTTTGGACTCTGTGGAGAGGGCAATGGTGGGGTGATTTGAGAGACTAGCATTGAAACATGTACATTACCATATGTAAGCAGGTGACCAGTGCAAGTTCGCATATGATGCAGGGCATCCAAAGATAGTGCTCTGGGAAAACAAAGAATGGGGAGTGAGATGGGAGGAAGGTTCTGGATGTGTGAACACGTGTGTAGTGATGACTGACTCTTGTTCATGGAAGGCAAAAACTAGCCCAATAATGTAAACTGAATATCTTCCCATTAAAATAATTTTTAAAAATGTAAAATTTGCTTTATGAAATTTCAGTGTTTGGAGTTCATGGTCCAGCATATCTTCTGAACCTATGTAACAATGTCTGATTTGAATGAGGGTAGAAGGCAATGGCACCCAACTCCATTACTCTTACCTGGAAAATCCCATGGACAGAGGAGACTGGAAGGCTGCAGTCCATGGAGTCACTGAGGGTCAGACACTACTGAGCGAATTCACTTTCACATTTTACTTTCATGCATGGGAGAAGGAAATGGCAGACCACTCCAGTGTTCTTGCCTGGAGAATCCCAGGGACGGGGGAACCTGGTGGGCTGCCGTCTATGGGGTCGCACAGAGTTGGACATGACTGAAGCGACTTAGCAGCAGCAGCAGCAGCAGTGTCAAACTATGATGCTAAGAACTGTGTTCCCACACTCTAAAATCCTACGAAACAGAACTGTCAAGATTCTATTAAAATATTACTTTGTGTTCCCCTCCAGAGTATCCTAGAGAATGTTTCAAGTTACTGGAGAGGAAACAAAAGACATCACTCACTTTTAGGCACCAATTAATTTGGGACATTCAATTCTGAATAAAGTTTCTAGGCCTGACAAAAATTTACCTATACAATTTCTACATGGCATGTATCAAAATAATTATTCCATATAACATTGCACATAAGCAACTCAAGATGATACACGATGCCTCACAGTTACTAAACACTGAGAAAAAAATATGTTGTCACCAGTGTTTAACTTCATTCAAGTTCTTACGTCAAAATACTACAAACTGGCTTCTCAGCAATGGAAAGTTTCATTTCCAGTCATGGGAAATCTAGGATTAGTGTGCTGGTTAGGTTTCTGGTTTAGATCCTCTGATTTGCAAACTGCTGAGTTCTTGCTGCCTCTGTTTATGGTGAACCCTCTGAAGCCTCCTTCATACGTGGACAGATTCCTTTTGCAATAGTTCCTCCATGGTGGCAGAAGGACATTCCAGAGGGCCTGCTTCCCAATACTATCAACTTCTGGGTCTAGGGGACCAGTATACAATTTTTAGGAAGATAAAAACAAAACAACAACAACAACAACAACAAAAACAAGCATACAACAATCAGACCATGACAACTGTTACAGTTTAAGTGTAGATTAAATATTTGGACAAACCTGTATGTGTTTGAGAAAGTCCACAGAAAAGCTTTTTACGTTGTCATGTGTGCACGTTCTGATACTTTTGGCAAAGGGTTGAAGAAAGATATGTAAAAATACTAAATCACCAGGAAGTTTCAATTATCCATGAAGTGAGTTTATCAAGTTTTTTCTTCAGCATACTCAAACTAATCCTCCATCTCAAATACACTCAGCATATAAGTGTTCAGGACCTCCACAGATGAAGCACCACAAACCACATCGGTGAACTTTTCCTTGGATTTAATTCTGTATACACTCAGTTTATAAACTTGGGAAAGGAAACTCTAGCAAAATGAAAAGAAACCATCTGAGGGTTTACTCCCCCTTTTTTGTATTACAAAACCCAGCTAAATGTGTATTCCCTATAAATTCTCAGAAGCAATATGTTTCAGAATTACTTGATGAATGGTCTATCACTACGCACAAGTATACTTTTATTGAGTTTAATGAACTAGCCCTGAATTTCATTTCATCTTACTATAGAAGATGCATTCAAAGCACACTTTTAAAAAGCAAGATTAGTATCTAAATTTGCAGGAGAATGTGAACACACAAAAATACACTGTGTGCACCACTTTCTCGAATTTTTAAGTGGCTATTCCTTCCGTTTCTTTATCTCAGCTAAAGGATAAATTTATGAAAGTCTTAGTTTATAGAATTTATTTATGAAATTAGATTTTCATTCATACAATGTAGCTGTAAAGTGAAGTCGCTCAGTCGTGTCGGACTCTTTGTGACTACATGGACTGTAACCCACCAGGTTCCTTCATCCATGGGATTTTCTAGGCAAGAGGACTGGAGTGGGTTGCCATATGATTCATCAAATTCAGCACTATTTGGTTACAGTGCATCTGACTTTTGAGAATGAAATGACATACAACCTATTTTATCTGTAAAGGGTCATCCAGTTATTTAATCCTTAATGGTTGCTGTACTTGAGAAATATTTAAAATGCTAAATAAAACACTCTCAACAAACATAAAAATTTTCAACGTTAGGAAAACTGAGTATTACTTATTGTAGAATTTCTGCACCTTCTAATCATATGAATTGAAAATTATGACTCCATCCTGTCTTCTGAAAACTTCACTTTGGAAATGTCCTTCTTATGATAGTGGCAACACAAAGTGATGAAAATAATATATGTTACCAAAAGGTATTAAAACTACACTTGTCCAATGTACATAAGAAAATAGCCCTATTTATTAACTTCAAATGCATATTTCTGCTTTCCTTAAATTCTATCAAAAATATCAAGATAATGTTTAGATAAGTGGAATGTACAGAAAGACTCTGCAAACAGATGAGTTCATACTAGGGCTTATGATAATGAGACAATTTATTAAAAATATCTGTCAACTGGAGGTAAAACAGGAGAGGAATCTTCTCTTCTTTTTTTCTTCCTAGTGTTTTCACAGCAGATTTTGTGGTCTTTACACCTAAGTAAAGGGGTCTTTACCCCATTATACTGAAAGAATCAAGTGTTAATATTTTCCTCAAAATAATTCAGCTTCATTAGTTTTTAAAAGAAATATGATTGTTTAAAACAATGAAAATACACCATTGGTTATTTAGGCACAGTGTACTTTAAACTACATTCATACTGAAGTTTTACACTTCTTAAAAGGTAATAACCAAAATTCAAGCTGTAGCATGATCCTTAGACCTCTGAGTTCAATTCTGATCTGTAAGTGAAAAGAACATCATATCTACAGAAAAATTAATTCTTGTAATAATAATAAGGGATCTTCTTTACACTATTTAGAAAATCAAACCTTTTTAACTAAAGTTAAGGACACCAACCAGATTGATTTCTCAATTCCTATCTATTTTCACTAAATCTCTATGATCACCATGAGAACATCACATGGTATGCAAGCTATTATTTTTTAAAATGTTTTAAACAAACATTCAATTTAATGGGAGAAGAAAATGGCAACCCACTCCAGTACTCTTGCCTGGAGAATCCTGTGATCAGAGGAACCTTGAGGGATGCTGTCTACAGAGTCGGACATGACTGAAGCGACTTAGCATGCACGCATGCACTGGAGAAGGAAATGGAAACCCACTCCAGTATTCTTACCTGGAGAATCTCAGACACAGAGGAGCCTGGTGTGCTGTCGTCTATGGGGTCGCACAGAGTCAGACCTGACTGAAATGACTTAGAAGCAGCAGGAGCAGCAGCATTCCCTTTAACTGGAGTTTATCATATTATTTCCTCCTAAAGAGAAAAGGGTGGTACTAAATCAAAGTCTTCTGACTCAATATGATCATAGGAGTAAAACTCTAGTAAGTCACTGGGATAACTGACTCTGGTTAAGAACTAGGATTCTGACATAAAACATATAAACCTAAACAAAATTTCCCAATAAACACAGACTCTTTGACTCTTTTCGTTACCATTGCCTTTAGTCTTTTCCCCAACTGAGCTGCTTAGTCACAGCTTCAGAAAGCTATTCTCTTTTTCTTCTAAGGAAAGGCTTAACTCTGTGGGGCTTGGTATTCAAGTGTTCCCTTTGGTTAGATTCCTTGCCTTCGACCCCAACTCAGTTGTGACAACCTTCAGGTCTCAAATAACATACTATGCAACTGGTTCATTTTACATTCTTACCACAGAGGATAACTGTCAGTTGTACCTCCAGAGTACTAACTTAGCCAAAAGGAATCTCTGGCAAAACGAAACAAAATGCTAAAGAGGACAGTATTTCTATGAAATCTGTTGTCAGCATTACGAATGACCTATAAACTACAAATACATCACTAAATAGACATCTACTTAATACACATTTCATTACTAGTTTTTTGATTCATATATAATCATTTTATACTTTCTTATTTGCAAATGATTCATAAAACCTGGGGTCCACTTTTTCAAACAAACAAACAAAAAATTTAAAGCCAAGATTTAATGGACATCTTTAAGATGTTCATTTTTACATTTACATAATTCATAACTCCAAATACATAAAAGATGATGACAAAAACATCACAAATACTAAAATAAAAAATTATGTATAATTTTTGGCCTCTGGTAACAGCAAAACTGGAACAGAAAAAAAAAATTAAAAACATTAATGATATTTCAACAATATTTTCCTAATATTTTCATTTAATATTACTCGTGTGCTTTAAGGTGCATTACAACATCAGTAGAGTATTAGGCTTCCCTAGTGGCTCAGAGGGTAAAGCGTCTGCCTGCAATGCAGAACCGGGTTCCATTCCTGGGTTGGGAGATCCCCTGGAGAAGGGAATGGCAACCCATTCCACTATTCCTGCCTGGAGAATCCTATAGACGGAGAAGCCTGGGAGGCTAAAGTCTACGGGGTCGCAAAGAGTCGGACATGACTGAGCAACTAGACTTTCGCTTCAGTAGAGTATTATCATTTGTTTTAAAATCTATAAAAATGTGGTAAAGAATTTCATCATTAAAGGTACATATTCAGCTATTCTAATTCATGGTGTGAGTAATCTGAAACAACTTGCGTTTTCATTGTTATTTGTGGCCATGCCACCCAGGACACGGTTATTTTCCAACCAGGAATTAAACTCGTGATCCCTATAGTGAGAATCTTAAAACACTAGACCACCAGGGTAGTGCCCTGTTTTCATTTCCTAAATGATTTGGAAAATCCGTCAAAGTACAGTATGGACTGGTATGAACAGGATAGATGTGACACACTGAGTAGAAAATTATAAACTGTATAATCTTGGTGAATATATGACTGCTCAAGTCAAATTAAAATTCACTTTCTCTGAGTGTCTGAAAATGCTCTTAATTAGGATGTTGGTGACTGAAAGATCTTGAAATCTGTGTTCTAGGTCAGTGATACAATTTAGGCTTCCTAAAATCTGTTCCTGGAATTCTAAACTTCAACCTAGTATTCAATCAAGAACTAATTGATTCTTTTACACTTTTGGTTTCTACAGTACAGTTTTACTACAGAAGTACCAAAAGAAGAAGTCTAGCAGGCCTTACAAGAGTATAAGCCATACTATTATTCCAATTACTTGATATGCCTGTCTAATAAGTCAAGAGATACAATCAATGAAATGTTTACTTAAATACATCCAAAAAGTGAGGCATTTAAAACTCCTATCATCACTATTTCCTTACCAAGATAAACAACCATTTCCCACAAACTCCAAACCAAATTTTGTCCTAGAGTGATACAGGAAAATTAATGAACCTCTAAATACATGGGCAGCAATACAGGCCTTCACTTTAAGAATGCTTTGGAGTACACTGAAATTGCAATCTTCAGCAAGGTGGCTTCAACTTGCTTTTCCTCTTTAAATGTACCTGCCTTGGGAGATGAAACATTTTAAAACTGTCTTCTAAACTTCTTACTACTATCATTGCAGACTCCCTTGCCTAGTAAAGTGTCATTATGGAGTACCCAGTGTCAGACCTAATTGATTAAAAAAAAAAAAAAAATCCGAAGAATAATAAAGTACTTGAAAATTTAAAAGTTTGCCACCTGGCTTCTGAATATTAATGAATATTCAAATTTGTGGATGCATAAGCCTCAATATATATTCAATTCAATGTTCAACCTTCTGAGACCTAAGACAGTGAAAGATCTGACTACTTTCATATATAAAACAATAAAAAGCACACATAGACGGTTTAGCCTGGACTTACACATCAATGTCTTCATTCTCACCTGGGGTGCCATCGCCTTCTCTGAGAAAGTCCTAGATATATTTTTACTATTTTTACACTCATTATTTCTTTCTTTTTTATTTATTTATTTTTAAATTTTTAAGTCCACTGTTGCTGCCTCGGCTGCTAAGTCACTTCATTCGTGTCCGACTCTGTGAGTCCTCTATTACCTCTTTAATTTCCACTTTTATAACCTATTATTACTTTGAAAAAAAAAAAGACCCTATTTTTTTAAAGCAAACATATATATATATATATAATTTTTGTAACTTTTTTCTTTTTTCTCTTTCCTTTTTTTTTTCTTCTTTTCTTTACCATTGCATTTTTGAAATTCAAAACTCTACTCTAGATTTTTAATTTTTGGTATTTGTTATCAATTTTGTACCTATTTTTTTTTATTATTTTTGTAACTTTTTTAATCTTTCTTTTTCTTCTTCTTTTCTTTAACATTGTATTTTTGAAATTCCAAACTCTACTCTAGATTTTTATTTTTTTTTTTTCTTTTTGGTATTTGTTATCAATTTTGTACCTTTAAAAACCCAATCTTCACTATCCATTTTTGCTTGGGAGCGAGATTACTGGTTTGACTATTCTCTGCCCCTTTGGACTCTCCTTTTTCTCCAACAGGTCGCCTGTGTCTCCTCCCTAACTCCTCTCTGCTCTACCCAACTCTGTGAATTTCTGTATGTTCCAGACAGTGGAGAACACTTAGCCAGCTGATTACTGGCTGGATCTGTCTCTCTCCTTTTCATTCCCCCATTTTATCTTCCTGCCCACCTCTATCTCCTTCCTCCATCTTCTCTTCTCTGAATAACTCCGTGAATATCTCTGAGTGGTCCTGTTGTGGAGTGCACATAAGTAAGTGATTACTGGCTAACCAGCTCTCTCCTCTATTGATTCCACCTCATCTCATTCAGGCCATCTCTAAATCCCCACTCCCTCTTCTCTTCTGTATATAACTCTATGAACCTCTCTTGGTGTCCCTCATTGTGGAGAAACTTTTCATCTTTAACCTAGATGTTTTATCAATGGTGCTGTATAGAGGAGAAGTTTTGAGACTACTGTAAAAATAAGACTGAAAACCGGAAGCAGGAGGCTTAAGTCCAAACCCTGACTGCATGAAAATCCTGATTCCAGGGAACATTAATTGACAGGAGCTCATCAAACACCTCCATTCCTTCACTGAAACCAAGCACCACAAAAGAGCCAACAAGTTCCAGAGCAAGACATACCACGTAATACTCCATAAACACAGGTACACAGCCCTAAACTCCAATATACAGGCTGCCCAAAGTTACTGCAAAACCATAGACATCTCATAAGTCATTACTGGACACTTAATTGCACTCCAAAAAGAAGAAATCCAGCTCCACCTACCATAATACCGACACAAGCTTCCCTAAACAAGAAACCTTGACAAGTCACCTGTACAAACCCACACAGAGTGAGGAAATGCCACAATAAAGATAACTCCACAAACTGCCAGAATACAGAAAGGACACCCCAAATTCAGCAATATAAACAAGATGAAGAGACAGAGGAATACCCAGCAGATAAAGGAACAGGATAAATGCCCACCAAACCAAATAAAGGAGGAAGATATAGGGAATCTACCTGATAAAGAGTCCTGAATAATGATAGTGAAAATTATCAAAAATTTGAAATCAAAATGGAATGGCAGATAAATAGCCTGGAGACAAGGATTGAGAAGATTCAAAAAAGGCTTAACAAGGACCTAGAAGAAATAAAAAAGAGACAATGTATAATGAATAATGCAATAAATGAGATAGAAAACACTCTGGAGGCAACAAATAGAAGCATAACAGAGGCAGAAGATAGGATTAGTGAATTAGAAGATAGAATGGTAGAAATAAATGAATCAGAGAGGAAAAAAAGAAAAATGAATTAAAAGAAATGAGGACAATCTCAGAGACCTCAAGGACAATATTAACTGTATTTCAAAAATACAAATCGAATCATTGGAGTCCCAGAAGATGAATACAAAAAGAAAGACCATGAGAAAATACTTGAGGAGATAATAGTTGAAAACTTCCCAAAAATGGGGAAGGAAATAAGTCACCCAAGTCCAGGAAACCCAGAGAGTCCCAAACAGGATAAACCCAAGGCAAAACACCCCAAGACACATATTAATTAAATTAACAAAGATCAAACACAAAGAACAAGTATTAAAAGCAGCAAGGGAAAAACAACAAATATCACACAAGGGAATTCCCATAAGGATAACAGCTGATCTTTCAATAGAAACTCTTCAAGCCAGGAGGGAATAGCAAGACATACTTAAAATGATGAAAGAAAGTAAGCTACAGCCCAGATTACTGTACCCAGCAAGGATCTCATTCAAATATGAAGGAGAAATCAAAAGCTTTACAGATAAGCAAAAGCTGAGAGAATTCAGCACCACCAAACCAGTTCTCCAACAAATACTAAAGGATATTCTCTAAACAGGAAACACAAAAAGGGTGTATAAATTCGAACCCAAAACAATAAAGTAAATGGGAACGGGATCATATTTATCAATAATTACCTTAAATGTAAATGGGTTGAATGCTCCAACCAAAAGACAAAGACTGGCTGAATGGATACAAAAACAAAACCCCTAATTATGTTGTCTACAAGAGACCCACCTCAAAACAAGGGACATATACGGACTGAAAGTGAAGGGCTGGAAAAATATTTTTCATACAAATAGAGACCAAAAGAAAACAGGAGTAGCAATATTCATATCAGATAAAATAGACTTTAAAACAAAGGCTGTGAAAAGAGATAAAGAAGACACTACATAATGATCAAAGGATCAATCCAAGAAGAAGATATAATAATTATAAATATAAATGTACCCAACATAGGAGCACCACAATATTTAAGACAAATGCTAACAAGTATGAAAGGGGAAATTAACAATAACACAATAATAGTGGGAGACTTTAATACTCCACTCACACCTATGGATAGATCAACTAAACAGAATATTAACAAGGAAACACAAACTTAAAATGATATAATAGACCAGTTAGACCTAATTGATATCTATAAGACATTTCACCACAAAACAATGAATTTCACCTTTTTCTCAAGCTCACAGGGAACATCCTCCAGGATAAATCACATCCTGGGTCATAAATCTAGCCTTGGTAAATTGAAAAAAAAAAAAAAAAAGAAAGAAAGAAAGAAAAATAAATCATTCCAAGCATCTTTTCTGACCACAATGCAGTAAGATTAGATCTCAATTACAGGAGAAAAATATTAAAAATTCCAACATATGGAGGCTGGACAACATGCTGCTGAATAACCAATAAATCACAGAAGATATAAAAAAAAATAAATCAAAATCTGCATAGAAACAAATGAAAGTTAAAACACAACACCCAAAACCTGTGGGACACTAAAAGCAGTCCTAAGGGGAAAGTTCATAGAAATACAGGCATTCATCAAGAAACAAGAAAAAAGTCAAATAAATAACCTAATTCTACACCTAAACCAACAAGAAACGGAAGAAATGAAGAACCCCAGGGTTAGTAGAAGGAAAGAAATTTTAAAAATTAGGGCAGAAATAAATGCAAAAGAAACAAAAGAGACCATAGCAAAAATCAACAAAGCTAACAGCTGGTTCTTTGGAAGGATAAATAAAATTGATAAACCATTAGCCAGACTCATCAGGAAACAAAGGGAGAAAAATCAAATCAACAAAATCAGAAATGAAAATGAAGAGATCACAACAGACAACACAGAAATACAAAAGATCATAAGAGGCTACTATCAGCAATTATATGCCCATAAAATGGACAATGTGGAAGAAATGGACAAATTCTTAGAAAAGTACAACATTTCAAAACTGGACCAGGAAGAAATAGAACATCTTAACAGACCCATCACAAGCACGGAAATTGAAGCTGTAATCAGAAATCTTCCAGCAAACAAAAGCCCAGGTCCGATGGCTTCACAGCTGAATTCTACCAAAAATTTAGAGAAGAGCTAACACCTATCCTACTCAATTTTTTTTCAGAAAATTGCAGAGGAAGGTAAACTTCCAAACTCATTCTATAAGGCTACCATCACCCTAATACCAAAAGCTGACAAAGATGCCACAATAAAAGAAAACTGCAGGCCAATATCACTGATGAACATAGATGCAAAAATCCTTAACAAAATTCTAGCAATCAGAATCCAACAACACATTAAAAAAGATCATAAACCATGACCAAGTGGGCTTTATCCCAGGGATGCAAGGATTCTTCAATATCCACAAATTGATCAATGTAATACACCACATTAACAAATTGAAAAATAAAAATCATATGATTATCTCAATGAATGCAGAGAAAGCCTTTGACAAAATTCAACATCCATTTATGATAAAAACTCGCCAGAAAGCAGGAATAGAAGGAACATACCTCAACATAATAAAAGCTGTATATGACAAACCCACAGCAAACATTATCCTCAATGGTGAAAAATTGAAAGCATTTCCACCAAAGTCAAGACAAGGGTGCCCACTTTCACAATTACTATTTCACATAGTTTTGGAAGTTTTGGCTGCAGCAATCACAACAGAAAAATAAATAAAAGGAATCCAAATTGGAAAAGAAGAAGTAAAACTCTCACTGTTTGCAGATGACATGATCCTCTACATAGAAATCCCTAAAGACTCCACCAGAACATTACTAGAACTAAATAATGAATATAATAAATTTGCAGGACATAAAATCAACACAGAGAAACCCCTTGCATTCCTATTCACTAATAATGAGAAAATAGAGAAATTAAGGAAATAATTACATTTACCATTGCATTTAACAGAATAAAATACTTAGGAATATATCTACCTAAAGAAACTAAAGACTATATATATAAAACACTGGTGAAATAAATCAAAGAGGACACTAATAGATGGAGAAATATACCATGTTAATGGATTGGAAGAATCAATATAGTGCAAATGAGTATACTAACCAAAGCAATTTATAGATTCAATGCAATCCCTATGAAGCTACCAATGGTATTCTTCACAGAGCTAGAACATATAATTTCACAATTTGTATGAAAAAAAAAAAAAAAAAAAAAACCCTCAGATAGCTAAAGCAATCTTGAGAAAGAATGGAACTGGAGGAATCAACCTGCCTGACTTCAGGCTTTACTACAAAGCCACAGTTATCAAGACAGTATGGTACTGGCACAAAGACAGAAATACAGATTAATGGAACAAAATAGAAAGCCCAGAGATAAATCCATGCACCTATAGACACCTTATCTTTGACAAAGGAGGCAAGAATATTCAATGGATTAAAGATAATCTCTTTAACAAAGGGTGCTGGGAAAAGAGGTCAACCACTTGTAACAATGAAACTAGAACACTTTCTAACACCATACACAAAAAATAAACTCAAAATGGATTAAAGATCTAAAAGTAAGACCAGAGACTATAAAACTCCTAGAGGAGAACATAGGGAAATCATTCTCTGACATATATCACAGAAGGATCCTCTATGACCCACCTCTCAGAATATTGGAAAGAAAAGGAAAAATAAACAAATGGGACATAATTAAAGCTTCTGCACGACAAAGGAAACTATAAGCAAGGTGAAAACACAGCCTTCAGAATGGGAGAAAATAATAGCAAATGAAGCAACTGACAAACAACTAATCTCAAAAATATACAAGCAACTCCCACAGCTCAATTACAGAAAAATAAATGACACAAACAAAAAAATGGGCCAAAGAACTAAATAGACATTTCTCCAAAGAAGACATACAGATGGCTAATAAACACATGAAAAGATGCTCAACATCACTCATTATCAGAGAAATACAAATCAAAACTACTATGTGGTACATTGCATGCCAGTCAGAAGGTGTGATCCAAAAGTCTAGAAGCAATAAATGCTGGAGAGGTTGTGGAGAAAAAGGAACCCTCTTACACTGTTGGTGGGAATGCAAACTAGGACAGAAACTATGGAGAACAATGTGGAAATTCCTTAAAAAAAAAAACTGGAAATAGAACTGCCTTCAGTTCAATTCAGTCACTCAGTCGTGTCCGACTCTTTGCAACTCCATGAATAGCAGCAGGCCAGGCCTCCCTGTCCATCACCAACTCCCAGACTTCACTCAGACTCACATCCATAGAGTCAGTGATGCCATCCAGCCATCTCATCCTCTCATCCCCTTCTCCTCCTGCTCCCAATCCCTCCTAGTATCAGAGTCTTTTCCAATGAGTCAACTCTTCACATGAGGTGGCCAAAGTACTGGAGTTTCAGCTTTAGCATCATTACTTCCAAAGATATGCCAGGGTTGATCTCTTTCAGAATGTACTGGTTGGATCTCCTTGCAGTCCAAGCGACTCTCAAGAGTCTTCTCCGGCACCACAGTTCAAAGCATCAATTCTTTGGCACTCAGCCTTCTTCACAGTCCAACTCTCACATCCATACATGACCACAGGAAAAATCATAGCCTTGACTAGACAGACCTTTGTTGACAAAGCAATGTCTCTGCTTTTGAATATGCTATCTAGGTTGGTCATAACTTTCCTTCCAAAGAGTAACCGTCTTTTAATTTCATGGCCGCAGTCACCATCTGCAGTGACTTTGGAGCCCCCCCCCAAAAAAAAAAAAAAAAATCTGACACTGTTTCCACTCTTTCCCCATCTATTCCCCATGAAGTGATGGGACTAGATGCCATGATCTTCGTTTTCTGAATGTTGAGATTTAAGCCAACTTTTTCACTCTCCTCTTTCACTTTCATCAAGAGGCTCTTTAGTTCCTCTTCAATTTCTGCCATAAGGGTGGAGTCATCTGCATATCTGAGGTTATTGATATTTCTCCCAGCAATCTTGATCCCAGCTTGTGTTTCTTCCAGTCCAGCGTTTCTCATGATGCACTCTGCATTTAAGTTAAATAAGCAGGGTGACAATATACAGCCTTGACATACTCCTTTTCCTATTTGGAACCAGTCTCTTTTTCCATGTCCTGTTCTAACTGTTGCTTCCTGACCTGCATACAGATTGCTCAAGGGGCAGGGCAGGTGGTCTGGTATTCCCATCTCTTTCAGAATTTTCCACAGTCTATTGTGATCCATACAGTCAAAGTATTTGGCATAGTGAATAAAGCAGAAATAGATGGGTTTTTTTTGTTTTTTTGTTTTTGTTTTTGTTTTTGTTTTTCTGAAACTCTCTTGCTTTTTTCATGATCCATCGGATGTTGCCTATTTGATCTCTGGTTCCTCTGCCTTTGCTAAAACCAGCTTGAACATCAGTAAGTACACAGTTCACATATTACTGAAGCCTGCCTTGGAGAATTTGGAGCATTACTTTACTAGCATGTGAGATGAGTGCAACTGTGTGGTAGTTTGAGCATTCTTTGGCATTACCTTTCTTTGGGATTGGAATGAAAACTGACCTTTTCCACTCCTGTGGCCACTGATGAGTTTTCCAAATTAGCTGGCATATTGAGTGTAGCACTTTCACAGCATCATCTTTCAGGATTTGAACTGTCTTATTACCCTGCAATCCCACTGCTGGGCATACACACTGAGTAAACCAGAATTGAAAGTGACACATGCATCCCAATGTTCATTACAGCACTTTTTATAATAGCCAGGACATGGAAGCAACCTAGATGTCCATTAGCAGATGAGTGAATAAGAAATTTGTTGTACATATACACAATGGAGTATTACTCAGCCATTAAAAGGAATACATTTCAATCAGTTCTAATGAGGTGGATGAAACTGGAGCCTATTATACAGAGTGAAATAAGCCATAAAGTAAAATACCAATACAGTATACTAATGCTTATATATGGCATTTAGAAAGATGGTAACAATAACCCTGTATACGAGACAGCAAAAGAGACAGTGATGTAGAGAACAGTCTTTTGGACTCTGTGGGAGAGCAAGAGGGTGGAATGATTAGCAGAATGGTATTGAAACATGTATAATATCATATATGAAAGGAGTCACCAATCCAGGTTCGATGCACGATACTGGCTGCTTGGGGTTTGTTCTGGGACGACCCAGAGGGATGGTAAGGGGAGGGAGGAGGGAGGAGGGT
Source organism: Syncerus caffer (assembly GCA_902825105.1). Classification (NCBI taxonomy): domain Eukaryota; kingdom Metazoa; phylum Chordata; class Mammalia; order Artiodactyla; family Bovidae; genus Syncerus; species Syncerus caffer. The sequence goes on from CADEAB010000081.1 coordinate 880,075, forward strand.
TCAGGATGGGAAACACGTGTATATCTGTTGCAGATTCATGTTGGTATATGGCAAAACCAATACAACATTGTAAAGTTAAAAAATTAATTAATTAATTAATTAAAAAATAAAAAAGAGAGAGAGAAAGTAATGGGAAAATTCTGAAACATTGTAGGCTTGCTCGATTCACAAGGCAAAACAATTTGTTTAGCAACAAAGCCAGCTTGGTTTGCTTAAATCAAGCCAACTTGCTTAGCAAATAAACCATGCAACAGAAGCATGTGACATGGACCAAAACAATAAAGCAATGGTAGGATGAGACTTACATTCTGCCTAGTGAGCTCCATGAGTTAATAAACCCCCAAAAATGCTCTTTGGACCCTAAGACATGTTCTTCTCCGAATGTGTTCCTAAACAATAAAACTATCAGAAAACAAGGCCTACAACCTGTCCAGTGGTCATCAAGTTAATTACTCCCCAAACGGGCTCTGGGCATACAAAACACAATCATTTATGGAAAGGTGACTTTTCAAAATGAAAGACATGCATTATACTGAGACCTGAAAATATTCTTCACAAGTAATATGACAGGGAAGTCTAGCATGCTCTAGTCCAAGGAATCAAAGAGTCAGATACGACAGAGCAACTGAACTGAACTTTGATAGTCATAGACTGACCATATAGAGCGGGAATAGCAAACTTGCCCGCCCTACCTGTGGGAGGCACTGATGATGGAAACACGCTGTCTACTCAAGAAAAAGAAGATCTTTCCCCTCTCCCCTCTTCCTCTGATTGTGAAAGTGTAACTGAATACTTAGGGCAATACAACGCTTATGAATCTTCCAAGTGTCCTACTCTAATAAATCACTTCTTTTCTAGCACTTCGCTTCTCACTTAATTTCTTTCTAGGATTAAGTCGTAGTTGCTTAGTTGTGTCTGACTTTTCGCAACCCCATGGACTGTAGCCCACCACGCTACTCTGTCCATGGGATTCTCTAGGCAAAAATACTGAAGTGGGTCGTCATTTCCGACTCCAGGGGACCTTCCCAACTGTACATGATGGAGACTGCATTAATGTGCAGTAGAGGATAAACCCGGTTGACCTCTTACCGAAAACTGGCTCTTGAGTCTTTAAATTCTGTACCAATTCTATACCTCTGCTTGGCCGATTATTTATATAGGTTTAAAGGTGAATGACCTGGGGCTATTTGTTCCATCATGAGACGTAAAGAACTGTGGTGCCAGAGCTCTTTGGAGCCCTGGAAACAACACCTGATGGTTTCATAAGGTCCGACTCTGTTTCTCTTTGCCTAGGGGAGATGCCAGTGGCTGTTCCCCTTTCCTACTTCCAAGGGCACATGGAGAGAGCACTGAGACTGGACACACAAATTAGAGAGGCTCAAAGAGAAGTGTGTGTGGGCAGCCTAGTAGGGGATGTTTCTAATATTTATAAAGTGGCTGAGGGTCATCATTCTCTGTGATGGAGAGACGTTGTGACACTATCATCTTCATCTTCTAGTTAGAAGTATGTATGAGGGACGTGGCATGCAATACAAGTATAACTAACGTTGTTTTATTAGGTGACATGCAACACAAATATTACTAATGCTGTTTTATGTTATATATAAAAGTTAATAGAGTAAACCCTAAGAGTTCTCATCAAAACGAAAATAATTTTTTCTATTTAATTTTGTATCCATATGAAATAATGAATGTTCACTAGACTTACTGCACTCACCACAGCAGGATGGATTGTAAGTGGACTCATGATAGTGACCGCCTTAAACTTACACAGGGCTATATGACACTTCTATTAGTATATCAGTAAAACTGAAAAAAAAAAAAAAAAAAATCATGATCTTCCACTCAGGGTGTCTGAAAAAAGGAAAAGCAAGCAAGCTTCAAAATAATGACAGGCAAACCTGATTTGTATGGTGGAGCAGGGCCATCAGGGTGGCCATTCATGCTGAAATTGCCAAGCCAACCTTCATAATTAATCTAAGGCACAATTATGACATTTTTCCATGGCCATTCAATATACATATATATATATATATATATATATATATATATATATTTTTTTTTTTTTAATTTAAGAACCCTACTACACTTACTGTTGTAAAAGTTTGTTGTTGTTCAGTCACTCAGTCCTGTCTGACTCTTTGAAACCCCATGAACCTTAGTACAGCAGGATTCCCTGTCCTTCACTCTCTCCCAGAGTTTGCTCAAACTCATGTTTATTGAGTCAGTGATGCTATCCATCCATTTCATCCTCTGCCATCCCCTTCTCCTCTTGTCTTCCATCTTTCACAGCATCAGAGTCCTTTCCAATGAGTCAGCTCTTCACATCAGGTTGCCAAAGTTTTGGAGCTTCAGCTTCAACATCAGCCCTTCCAATGAATATTCAGGTTGATTTCCTTTAGGATTGAATGGTTGTAAATGTTTAGAGAAATAAATATAGTAAAGCTATATTTTTTTAGTACTCTATGATCTTAAGCATTGAGAATTAAAGTGTTTCATTTCTTTGATAAACATCAGCAAGGAGTCCTCTCAACTCTAATTCCTTTCTTCTTAGCACATACTTTCAGCTGGGCATGAGGATCTTTCCTACCTATGCATGACCTGGCCAATTGTCACCCTACTTCCTAAGCCTGGATCTGCTTCCAACGACTCATTATTTGTGCTTTCAGGCCTGATACTATCTCCAACTTTCTTTATCACTACCAAGTGAAGTAACATTTGCTGGCATTGTTGACTCTGAGACATATTCACTTCTTTTATCACAAATACACTCTTTATTCAAGTTTCTCAAGGAGATGGGGAATGACAGCCTGAAGCTAGTTTTGAAATAAAAAATGACAGCACCTTGTATTTGGCAGATTTTAAATCACCAAGTGTTTCACTTTACTCATCTCAGTTTCTTCCTCAAAATCTGAAACATCATCAGATCAACAGGGGCTATATCGTGCTTTTTCCTTTTCACAGGCAAGTGCTGGGGCTCAAGAAAGTGTTACAGAGGGGGCCACGGAGAGTGACATGGGCATGATTCCTCTAGCCAGGTCCAGGTCTCCCTAAGCCATCCCTGGGCCAGGAAAGTCTCTGAGGACTAGAATACCCTACTCTGTTTGTGGGCAATGAAAAGCTTAGGGACTACCAGAGCACAGAACAGGAGCCTCCTTTCAGGGGACACCACCCACTACAGTCTAGGGATTCAGCAGATGTGTGGGTATTGCCAGGTCATTCAGGAGGATGAGGCAATGGTGCAATATTCAGGGAGAAATCCAGAGTCCTAGATTTACACCTTATCTCAGCTTAACAGCTGTTGTCCAAGGGCTCAGGCTTAGGCCAGCTCCAAGGAAGAAACCTCCCAGTGTTGCCTGCCCTCCACAGGGCCAAGTAGGCAGATTAACTGATGGGATGTCACCAGCAGGATTTGGGGAGCAGCTGTGCACAGAGGCCCCTCCCACAGGTGAGGAAGGAGATATGATGGGTTGGGGGGACCCTGGTCCAATGCCATGACTGCAGAAGAAGAGTTCTGGGACACTCCACTATGGCCTGGGCTCTGATCACACTCTGTTGCACAGGAAGGGGACTGGCTGGCAGCCCCAGGCTGACGCTTTTCTCCCTCTGTCCTGAATTCCCTTGGATTCATTACCTTGACTTCTCCACTTTGCGCATCTTTCTCCTTTCAGGGCCCTGGCCCCAGTCAGTCCTGACACAGACACTCAAGAGTCTGTAGCTCTGAGACAGAGGGTCCACATATTCTGCTCTGGAGACAGCAGTGATACTGGTGGTTACAGGCAGGTGTGCTGTGATCAGCAGCAGCCAAGGGCTACCCAGCAGCCCCAGTGCATAATGTTGTCCTTGCCTTTGAGGTCCCTCTCCATTCTCCTCTCCATGTCTGGCCATATGCCCTCCCTGGCCTCCTCCAGCTGCAGCTAGAAGACTCACTCTGTTGCCTGAGTGCTTTCTTTTCAGGAGCATCTCGCTCCCAGGGTTTCCACACTTAGGGAGAGCAAAACTTCCCTGGGCTCACCACCCAGCCCTTGCCCAATACCACACAGTGGTCGAGTGTCTGGGGTCTGAAACCAGCCTCCCAAGCACAGGTTCTGAACCTAACCATGGCTTTGGAAATAGATCCCCAACACGCTGCTGCTGCCTCTTCCAAGAAAGCAACAGGACCAAAGCTTTCTTAGGAAAATGACTTGTGAAACTAAAGGGTGTTCATCCTCCTCCTGCCCTGAGGGCCTCAAGCTGCAGACACTACCCAGCTCCATGATGACAAGCATAGAAGTGGAACCAGAAGTGGTGAAGGGGACCAGCTTACCTGAAGATGACTTCCACCCGCACTGGTTCAGCTCACAATGGCCTTAGGTCCTCAAACACCTGATTTCACTGATCTCCTATCCTCTCAGTCACCCGTGTCCACTCCATCCTGAGAGCAAGAACCAAAATGCTCCAAAAGCAAGCAGACGGTATGTTAACATGTGTATTTAGGAAGCCAAGGGGTAAACTGAAAACTGGAGAGCCAACCCCGCCATGTGAGTGTGAGTGTCCTCTTATCTCCAAATCTGAGCAAATTTTTAAGGGCTGGACCAGTGGACAATTGAAGTGCCGAGTTGGTGCTCGGGTCAAAGAGGCCTTCTAAGGACACTGACCACCATGCCACAGCCCCATTTCTGTCCCTTTCTCGGCCCACCACGTCCTGGCACCTCAAGAAAGGGACCCCTGTCCAGTGCCAAGTGGCAGCAGACCCTAGTTCACTGGATTATTGAGTCCACAGAGTGGCTCCACGGCCACTTTCTGGATCACGTGGTCCCAGTTGGCTTCTAACCTGCTTCAGCCTTCACTCCAGCCACTCGATCCGATAACTCATTTATGGCAGCAAATAGAAATGGTGGTCCTTGGGGGTGAACCAGGGACTAGCTGAAGGTCACCTTGTGGGAAAGTGGGGGACCCAAAGTGGGAATTTAATGTTTGTGCAGCTGCGCCTCACCTCTTGTCCCTGCTGAACCCTGATGGGAGAGAATTGGTGACTCAGCATTGTCTGGGAATCAGGCCGCCCAACCAATCCCAGCTCCTGTTTCCTCCCGGAACAAAGTTCATGAGATCTTGGGATCTCCAGTGAGTCTCCCAAGGAGTCCAGAAAGGGCTTATTTAAAGAGGCAGGGAGGGCAGGGAGAGAGGGGGAGTCTTGTTGCCTATGGCTACGCCCACCACAATTGTGGGGTGGGGGGGAGCATTAGGGTGAGGGTAAGGCTGGGTGGGGGGTGGCGTGGTGGTGGGATGATGGCTTGGGGGTAGGCAGTGGGGTTGGGATAAGGTGGGGTGGGGGGTGGGGTGGGGGTGGGGTATGGGGTCAGGGTAGGGGAGTCGGTGAGGTTTTGGTTAGAGGTGTCAGGTGGGGATGGGTGTTAGGGTGTGGGCTGGGGTTGGGGTGGGGGAATTGGGAAGAGGCCCTTGTAACTGGGTGTCCAAATGGTGCTTGAGAGCACAGGTAGACAGGTGCACACAGAAAGCTACACAGATAGGAAGAACAGGGGGCCTCACTCAGAATGTTGTGGGCCCTAAGGGTGGTAGGCTAGCAAAAGGGACACAACATTGACAAGGAATGACCTAGATAGGTGCACACTGAGAAAGCAGTTCTCCCAAGTCAGCTGAGCCCAGAGGTCCTTGTTTTCTGGTCCCCTGAAGGAATGCACAAGAAGTGGATCAGGCCAACGTGACTGGTACTATGAAGCTGTTCAAGGTGATGGGAGAATGCAGAACACAGGGGAATGTCATTCAGCAGTCCAGGGCAAGTGCTTTCAACCCTGCTGGATGCTCTTCAGGTAGATCCCTGTCACGAGGAAATGCCAAGATTTTGTAAGCTTTGAGGATAAGTCACAGAGTTAGTGCAACCTGACACGGCTCGTGCTTCTGCATATGTCCAAGTTTACTCACAGGGATGTTAGTGTGTACACACGCATATGTGTGCAGAAGTGTGAGCAGAAGCACCTTCAAGTATGCTTATGATTATGAGCTGTCAGAACTGACTTAGCCAGGTGATGGAAGTTGGATAGCAAAAACATGAAAGTCATAGGGAAAGGTACATAGACTCTGGCCAGCAGAAGCACTGAAGCCTGGGAATCGATCCCCGTCATCTCATAGAATAAGCAAGTTCTACATGGAATCACAGTGGTGCACACAGGATGCCTGGCAGAAAGGAGTGGCAGGAAGAAAATGGCTGGGGGTGCCCAGTGAAAGTGCAGAAGGTTCCAGGACACAGAACAGGCTGCAATCCCAGACACAGAAGCTGTGGTGGGTGACCCCACAGCCCCTTGAACACCTGACTACAAGGGGCTCTCCATCCTTCTCAAGTGCTGGGCATACTTTCCCTGACCTTGCCATGAACATGAGCAACCCTTGTTTGTGTGTGTGTGTGGTTTCAGTGATGGACAAGCACTGCAGCATAAGCATCTGCTACCTGCAGAGTCTTCCAGTTTGAACCATCAATCTTTGTGCTCATTGCAGTACACATATATTGGGTATCAGATCTATAGGATGGGTGGCTTAGCTTTACATTCTTGCTGCTCTTGGCTCCACAGGCTTGGGCAACCAGGCAGGAAGGGATGCATTCTCACATGGAGAACAGAACCTCTTTGAAAGGACCTCAATAAGATAAATGGGCAGACGTAAATATCTCTGGCACTGGTGGGTCGTGGAATTTAATGAGGAGTTGTCCTTAGCGTCTCCCTGGCAGGCATTTGATTAAGGCTCAGGGAGTTCCCTTATGCCAGCAGAGCATGCCCTGTTTCTCCCTCTGTGCAAAGTGCAGCCAAGCTGCCTCAGGCCTGTGCACCATTCACGTCTGTTCAGAGAAGGAGGGCGGGTCACCCGTCCCAGTCTGCGCTTCAGAAGTGACCACCCACTGATGGCTTTCAAGTTTGAGAAAGCACTCTCTGAACGTGTGGACTAAAAATGTCTGATCTCCCATTGGTTCAATTCACTCAGGACGAGAAGGGCTTGCCTTCATGCCAAGGATAAGTGTCTCTTCTGAGTGCAGGTGTCCAGAAAGTGGCAGACAGCAAAGCACCACTTAGAGACAGAGAGACACAGACACCAGCCCCTGGTACACACAGAGAAGGATTTCCCAAACAATTCTATGCCAGAAGCAGAGATAAGAGACAGAGCAAGCTCAGTACTCTAAGGCTCTGGTGTTCCTGAACAGTGGAGATCAACTTTAGCAAACGATGGGAATTTTCCCTACTTCCCTAGCATCCAGACAACAACAGGCTCTGTGTCCCATGGAGAAAAGTATCCAGCCACTTGGCACACCTGCATATACTTTGAATAGTTCAGGGAGAGCTCCCAGTTAGTTATTGACGGTCCTGTGAGGCACAGGAGGGTCCTGTTCGGATTGTGGAGTGGGAACCAGTGGTTGGAATTTCCAGACCAGGTCAATGACAGCGTCTGGGATTTGTGGCAGAGGCAAAACCTGCTATCTCCCTGGAGCAGAATGTGGCCACATGGGGCCGCTGGAGTCCAGGAACTGCGGAAGATGCCCTCTGGTCTAGGGGAGTGTCCATAAAGGTGCCGTCCACTACCTTTTCAGCCATTGGTCTACATTTCGGCCAGTAGGCTGTGCGTAGCTCACAGCCTAGGGCCCCACCTGTTCGGCTGATCATGAAGGATATGTTCACCCTGTCCTGCGCTGTCTCCCCTTTCTTCAACCTCAGGCCACCCCCACACACATGAGACCCTGCCTCCCGACCATCCCACACACTACCCATCCCCAAAGAGCTAGTGGGCCCCACAGGTTTACTACAGCCTGGGCTGCCATTGGGCACCGCTTGCTGTGCTATTATGTCCCATACCTTCACATCTGCCACAGCTCAGGTCAAGGACAGTGCCAAGAGGAGCGTGAGAGGTGGTCAGAGGAAGGCAGGAGCATCCAAGGACCTTGGACCTTCTTAGTTGTCAGCTCGGGTGCTCAGAGGGCAGGGGCCCTGCGGCCTGCTGTCATGATGCTGTCCACGGCTGGGACCTTGCAGCCAGCAGTTGTCATGCCAGGCAAAGAAGCCACCCACTTCAGGGTGGAGGCAATGGAGCACAGCAAGGCCCTGGTGGACAGAGATGTGGCAGGGATCAGGTGGGAGTCGCAGCTGCTGGTAGAAGACATCATGGGGGAGGTGGAGGTTGTGGGCGGATGAGGAGTGGGAACAGGGGTCCTCCCAGGAACTGGAGGAGTAGATGGTGGAGAAGCAGGGCCAGGAGAGACCTGGAGGCCTGAGTGAGCATCAGGCACTAGATGTGCTGCAGGCACTGGCCGCCCTGCAGGTGGAACTGAGCTCGGAACTTGAGAAAAACTGTAGGGCCTACATTCGCTTCATATGCAAGAACCATCAGAGGAGGAAGCGTCACTTGGCTCAGAGGAGCGCCATCATCCAGGGCATTCCTCATTTCTGGACCAAAGCTGTATCCTATCTGCTGCTCCTTGGGGTCTGCTGCTCAGGAGGAGGAGGAGAGGCAGAGGCAGGAGCAGGAGGAGGGTTGGGGAGGAGGGCACAGGAAGGGGGCCAGAGATCCCTTAAGGAAGTGTGGTTCTGGGCAATTGGAAGGCTGCAAAGGCACAACTGAGTACAGTCCAGGGAGGGTTACAATGGTAAGTGTCACAGCCATGACTTTAAGTGTCTCCTTCAGTCCTGCATCTGAGGAACAGCAGCACCCAAGGTCTTTAAGTCAAGAATGACCAGAGACAGTACACCAGGGCAGCCTCGGCAGACAGTTACTGTTGTAAATATGGATGATCTTGGGATATAGCTGAGACATGGGAGACACACACACACACACACACACACACACACACACACACCTTTGCTTTCAGACACGGTTTGTCACAACTGCAAGTCTGACCATGTAAGCAGTGACATGCCACTACCCAGCATACACAGGTATGGAGGAGAACAGCAGAGATCAGAAACAGCACCTGCTTGGGGAATGCAGACCACCTCAGATGAAGAACACCACAAGGAACCCAGAGCCATGAGCATGTCTAATGTTATGGCAGGGCTTGAGGACATCAGTGTTGGCTGGGCAAGCAGAAGTGCCCAGCATCCTTGCAGATGCCTGTTTCAGTGTCCTTCTTCCATTCCAGACAAGGACTGATGCTCCTGGCTCTTCTTCGTCCGGCATGTGGCCTGAATGTCTCCTTGACCTAAAGCAGATTATGAACCACCCTCAAGTTTGGCATAATTAGTGACCAAAATAACGACTTTCTCAGCTACATGATCTAGTTGAAGTTCAGTGAAGGAGACTGAGGACAGCTGGGCATGCGATATGATGGGGAGTGGGAGGATCGTGTTATCCATGTTTCTGTGCTGTGAGACTTTGGAGAGTCATCGTGGAAGCTGTTAGTGCATGCCTGGGAGGCAAGCTGAAGCCCCTAGAAGCTTTCACCTTTTCCCTCCTCCCTATCCTGGAAGCTGCAGCTGCACAGCCATCCACAGTCCCCCTGCAAGCTGATCTTTACCTTTCAGGACAACCCCTTCTTCTTGAACATGGTGATCATTAAGGAGTATTACCTTGTCATCACTGGTAAAATGTGGCTCCTGGGGTGATGAGTGTGGATGTGCAAGGGTGTGAATGATCCACCTGTGGGATCCACCCCAGTCTCCTCTGTCTGTCTGAAGGGTATAGGGAACATCATTCCACGCCAGTCCAGTGGCTCTAGGACTTTGAATGGGGAGCACCAAGCAGCAGGCTGGACACTAGTAGCCTTAAATTTCTCAACGGGTTGTCAGGCCTCAACTGCCCAGAATCGGCAGGATTGCTGAGGTGGACTTGCTTTGGGTCTGCATGCAGTTGGCGATTGATGTTGGAGTTCTTGCCTGCTCACAGGAGGGTTTGGAGCCTGGTCAGCCCCAGGCTGACCTTGCTAGTGTGGCCAGCAGATCATCAGCAAAGACGTGTGGGACAATCCCCTGAAGTACTACCCCAGGATGGAAGGTTATTCCATAAGAGGTAACTGATGGAAACACATGTGGTGAATGGGGTCTGGAAGTGGGTTGTGAAGGGACAGCCATGTAATATCGGGGACACTGTCCTTTCCCAAATGGGGATGCTCAGGCTCATGCAAGAGTAGACCTTATTATGAAGACATGTGTGATTCTGACTTTGGAGTGGGGTGCTTTGGCATGAACACCAGTGAGATTATAAGGAGACACAACAAGTTTTTAAGATATGTTAATATTTAAGTTCAGCTTGGACTGAAAAGACCAGAAATAATATAAAATAAGAGAGCTGTGGACTTCTAAATTCTACAAGCAGGAAGCAGGCTAGGCATACTGTTTCACTGTAACCATATACTACCCACCTTTTATGCAATGGAACCATGTCAGAGGGCAGAATTTAAAAAAAAAAAATCAGAGATTGAAGCTTAGGAAGTTTCCAGGCCTTGAATCTTAATCCAAGAAATGTCAACAAGAACCTGCAGGATTTCAGAACTGATACTATTGACTCCCATCTCCTGTCCCCTTTCTGTAACAGGAGTGTCTATGTAGGTGATCTATGCTGACCCATCACTGTATGCTGGCTGTGAAAGTGAGCAGATTAATTCATCTCTTTTGTTCACGGATCCTCAGGTCTAGAGGAACTACACTAATTTGAACTGCTGTGTTGGAGAAGACTCGAGAGTCTCTTGGATTGGAAGGAGATCAAACCAGTTAATATTAAAGTAAATCAGTCCTGCATATTCATTGGAAGGACTGATGCTGAAGCTGAAGCTCCAATACTTTGGCTACCTGATGCAAATAACTGACTCATTGGAAAAGACCTTGATGCAGAAAATATTGAAGGCAGGAGGAGAAGGGGACAACAGAGGATGAGATTGTTGGATGGCATCACCAACTCAATGGACTTGACTTTGAGCAAGCTCCTGGAGTTGATGATGGACAGGGAAGCCTGGCGTGCTGCACCCCATGGGGTCACAAAGAGTAGGACACAACTGAGCAACTGAATACTTGAGATACTACACAACTGGACAGTGATCCGTATCTGGACCTGACTTAGATGACAAGGTCCTGAACTTAAAGTTAGTGCTATAATGGATAAAAACTTTTAAAGCACTGGCAGGAAAACACTTTGGACATATAGTATGTAAACGACTTGTAGCCATGTGTATACTGCATGGTTTTAGATTATGTCCACAAATCCTTTCCTTCAAGGGTGGACCTTCACATGTGGCCTCAACTTAGTGGCTCACTTCTAATGTTAGAATATTGTAGAAACGAAAACGAAGTGCCTGAGACCAGTTCAAAAAAGGCACTGCAGACTCATTTCTCATCCTCTTGGATCACTCACTAAGCCAGCTTAGTCGTATCTTGAGAACACTCAGGTAGCCCAGTAGAGAGGCCCATGTGAAAGAACTGAGGCTTTCTTCAAACACCCAGCAAGGAAACTTGTTTAAACAACTATGTGAGTAAGCCATCTTGGAAGGAAATCCACCAGCCCATGTCAAGGCTTCAGATGACAGCAATCTCATGAAACCCTGAGCCAGAACACTCAGTTGAATTACTCCTGAATCCCCCATTTTCAGCAGCAGTATGAGATGATATTGTTTTAAGCTGTTAGTTTAAGGTAATTTAGTTATGCAGCAGTAGTTCATTAATGCATTGCCAACTTTGGGCAATGTCTTTATCCAGGGGTGCCTGTCCATTTAGTCCAATCTAAGTCAGAATCTGCTATGTCAGTTTAGAAAATACACCCCACACTTGATCTGACTACTTTCAATATCAGATCAAATTCCTCATCACTCACCTCAATATCTTATCAGCCTTGCCTAGCCTCAGCAATGATCCTCTCAGTTTAACCAGAACTCACCTCACCCTCACCCTCATCCACCCTCACCCTCACCCTCACCCTCACCCTCACCCTTATGGTCCTTTTAATAAGTTTCCATCCACTGACACTCACCTTATTTTTTTGTTGTTCATTGCTTTTCAGTCTCCCAGTCTCTCTTTGCAACCCCATGGACCCACCCTATTCCTTAGTTATAAATTCCAGCTGTGTCCCTGTTGGAGTAAGACTTAAGCTCAATCTCTCATCCCTATTATAAGACCCCACTGTAGTACTCTTACCTTGAATAAAGTTGTTCTTACCACCTTTAGTAAGCGTTATGATTATTTTTATTTTTTTTAACATTTACAAGTTCAGTTACTAGGAATTATTCTCAAAGGAATATTTTTATATCTATACATTTTATACTATATTCATTTGGGGGAACAGATTTATAGAATTAAAACATTTCATGTTTCTACCATACAAACAGAAAATATCTTTATATATCTTAAAAAAAAAAAAAGCACATGTAGTGATATGAAAAGAATGTATATATAGACATGTCAGTGTATATACACACATACCCTCAGAGTTCCAAGGAAAACTGAATTCTCAGTAAACTATAAATTAAAACATTCAGGCTGTAAATAATGAAATATTTGGAATTAACTTGCCAAAAATCATAGAGAATGAAATTTTAATTTAAAAAATGTATACAAAAAATATTTGGGATTCAGACAAAATTGCTATTTAGATAAAAGTATGTCAAATCCTAAACACTTTATAAAAAAATAAATAGTACCATGCATTAACCTATAATGGAAAAGAACCTAAAAAAATAATAGATATGTACCTGCATAACTAAATCACTCTGATATACATCTGAAACACAACATTGCAAATAAATATATTTCCATAAAGATGTGTAAAGATAGCCTTTAAAATACAAGGTTATAAAAATATCCTAAAGAAAGTAGAAGGTATATATGAATTAAAACAAACATAGAAAACAACAAAAATAAAAGTTCTTGGGATAATAAAACAAGCACTGCTTCTTGGAAAACGTAAATCAGAAACATTGATATAACATTGGCAAATCTAATAAGGGGAAGATGAATTTAATTCCAATACTAGGAATAAAAATGGAATGAGATTTCAAGAGGATGATATTCAACCCTGATTGGAATTACTTTTGTTTCAGGAAAGGTCCAGTCAAGCAAAAACCTGGGGAAAGAAAGGGAGGAAGGAAGCAAAGAAAGAGGAAGAGAGACAGGGGAAGAAAGGAAGAAAAAGAAAGGAAGGGAGAAAGAAAGAAATGTAAATGGCTTAATAGATGTTTTAATCTATCCAATAAAACAATTCATTTAAATTATAAAAACCGAAATAGAAATTTATTAAGTGATATATTCATTGCCTTTGATGGTACTAAGAACAAGAAAACCCATTTACACATCATTGTTTAGAAGTCCTGGCTAACACAAAAAGATTATTTTAAAAAAATAAAAATATGCCATATTATTTGTAAAAAGACAGATAGAAGAAATAATTTTTAATAAAGATTTTATTTCTATAAATACTAATTTTACTTACAATTTTTGGCAACATTAATAAAATAATAAAATTTATCTGAAATAACAAAATAGACAAGGGGATTCACAAAGGGCAATGACAAAATAATAATCTTGACAGATATTAAATATATTTGTAAAAAAAAAAAAAGTGACATTGCCTTAAAAAATCAATAGAAAACCAGAGAAAGCTCCTGAAAGAACTCAACTCACTGTTAACTATTGTTGGGAGCCGCGCTAGGCATTACTGATAAAATGGAGGCATGGCCCCAGATCCCCTCTCTTCATTCTGCAGGCACGGTCCCAGGATGAAGGAGTTAGGCCTTGTAATTCTGACTTGTCTTTTCCTCTCCTTGGCTGAGTTAAATGAAAAGGAATATTAATGTGCTTATTGTTTTTGAGAGAAGCATGAAAAGGCACAAAGCCTTCTGCAGCTGTGCTCAGAGAATAATTCATAAAGTTAATCACTGACATATGTTCAAGGACTTTTACAAAAAAAGTATTCCAGGGTGAGCACAGAAGCCAAAGCTTGAGACCACGAGAGGGATTGCTATCTGAAGCCTATTTGTGAGGAAAGTGTTTATGGCAAAGGAGTTTGCTGAATTTAGGGCTTGGGAATATTTAAAATAGTTAGAAGCTAAAGATCTAAGGGCTACTGTAACGTTAGCATGTTCTACTATAGCTTATAGAAATTAGGGACTTTAGCGATATTATTAGCTAGAAGCCCTTTCTAAGAAATAGTGAGCTTAGGATACTAGGAGCAAACAGGACTTACAAAGATAAGAAATAAACTGAGGAATGTGGTATTCAGCCCAGGCATTTGCATGAGTTACAGTGTATTCAAAAAAACACATGGGAAAAAGTAATAGAATCTTTGAAGCAGAAACTCCTTTTCAGGGGCAACAATGATTTATGGAGACAACACATCTGGGTCAGGGGTATTTGAAAACATCAAACCTCTGACCTAATGCTTTTGTAAAAGTATAAAAGAGAATCATAAGCTTGAAATAAATAGGCAGTCCAAGAAAACTGAGAGGCTGCCTCAGATTCTCACTGACACCGCTCACCCCTTCAGGTTGAATTCCTGGCTGCTGGGAGCTGGACTCTGGCAAGTGGTGCCCAGAGCAGTGGACACTAAAGGGTACTTAATTTGAGATTGTAACGTGAGGTTGTTAGGATTGTACCTGTCCGTGGCCGTCACCCCTCTGCAGTTTAGGCAGGGTGATGAGGGTACAGAATGAACAAGAATATTCATTGAATATAAGAATAGACAAATATTTATTGAAATATTACTTCACATGTTAGCCCATAGAGGCATTAAAGAAAGCACAGGAAGACCGTCTAAATTTCTATGTTTGTTTTATACTTTGCATGGGCCAGGAACGTTTCCTGTAGATGCTTTTGCTCTGTGGAATATGATTAGAAATGTCCTGGACCCTCGTCATGAGGCTGTAAGACAGCCTATGGGGGAGGCTATAGTGGTGGATGGTGGATCTCCACCTTTTGCACAGATCATATTTTCTGCCATTGATGAAGAAAAGGAGGGAGACTGTGCTCTACCTCCTGAGAAAGGAGCGGGCTTACAGGACGCTGAAGCAAGGCACCCTGGCGAGCCCCCTCCCCCCTCTACTCAAACCTGTAAAAGCTTATCCACCACTTTCTGATTTAAGGCCATTGCCGCGGCTGCCTCCATTTGCACCTCCCAGGGCCCAGGAGTTCCCCACTTTGCTCCCAAAGCCTCTCAGAGCGTTATCTAAGATTGAGGAGGAAATAGAGTTGTTGTTGTTGTTGTTGTTGTTCTTGTTTTAACAAAGGAGCTTTTAAAGCAGAGGCATGTACAATATGCAGAGCTTGCTCCTTGGAGAAAACCCCCTTAGGGGGGCCTCACCCAGGCTAGGAGAGAAGCAGAAAGACTAGGGGACTTGGCAACAATATTAATCCCTGACGTGCTGGTTACTCCGATTCCAATGGGAGTGGCTGGCCCCCTACCTGAGGGTATTGTAGGACTTGTGCTGGGGCTGGGGCATAGCTCGCTTACTCTTCAAGGAATTTCGGTGATGCCTGGTGTAGTAGATTCTGATTATATTGGGGAAATTAAAGTTTTGATCTCGCCACCTACCAAAACTTTGTAAATTAATAAAGGTCAAAGAGTAACACAGCTTTTGCTTTTACCTTATTATCTGAGAGGAAAAAAACTTGACTTCTCAAGCTATGGGACACGGAGCATTTGGATCTAGTGATCTAGCCTTTGGGGTGCAGGACATTAGAGCTTCAAGACTTTTGAAAGATCTTTTAATTCAAGGGAATAAAATGTCAGGGCTGTTAGATACTGGAGAAGACTTCTCTTGAATTGCTGGAAAAGATTGGCCCTTGTCCTGGCTGACACACTTGACCAGTGCTGGCTTGGTAGGAACAGGGTCAATACCCTCGGTTGCTAAGAGATCACAAATTTTAACCTGGTCAGATGAGAAGGAGGCACAAGTCACCTTTTGTCCATATGTGATTCCTTCAGTACCTTTTTCTTTATGGGGAAGATATATATTATCTCAGATGGGAATGGTTTTATATAGCCCAGATAAAATGGTTACTAATCAAATGCTTCAAGTGAAGTATACTCCTGATAAGGGGCTTTCTTGAAGATCAGCAGAAAATTGTTTATTAGAGGTGGTTCCTAACAAAAATCTGGAAGGTCTAGGATATTCATATTTATCCTAGAGGCTGTTGCTCTTGCAGCTGACCCTATTATCTGGAAATCTGATTATCTGGTATTGGTGGAACAATGGCCCTTAACAGCTAAAAAGCTACAGGCAGCTGAGGATTTAGTTGTGGAACAACTGGCAGCCGGCCATATAGAGCCCTCTAATAGCCCCTGGAATACTTTTATTTTTGTTATTAAGAAGAAATCCGGAAAATGGAGATTTGTTACAAGATTTGAGAGCTATAAACGCAACTATGGAAGACAATGGGGCCCTTCCCCAGTGGCTATGTCGTTTCAGTATAATGTAATAGTTATAGATCTACAGGATTATTATTATTATTATTTATTTATTTATTTATTTATTTATTTTACCATTCCCCTGGCTGATCACGATTGTAAACAGTTTGCCTTCATCTCCCTTCAGCTAATTTTAAACAGCCCTATAGAAGGTTTCAGTGGAAGATTTTGCCTCAGGGAATGAAAAAATAGCCCCACCTTGTGTCAGAAATTTGTAGACCAAGCTGTGCAAAATGTTAGAGGAAAGTATAAAAATCTATATTTGATACATTTTATGGATGATATCTTGGCAGGTCATTAGGACAGAATCTTGTTACAACAAATTTTATCTGAATTGATTGAGGCCTTGGAAAACTGGGGTTTAAAGATAGCTCCAGATAAGATACAAGTAAAT
This sequence comes from Syncerus caffer, assembly GCA_902825105.1. Classification (NCBI taxonomy): domain Eukaryota; kingdom Metazoa; phylum Chordata; class Mammalia; order Artiodactyla; family Bovidae; genus Syncerus; species Syncerus caffer. The sequence goes on from CADEAB010000081.1 coordinate 896,828, forward strand.
CCTCCTTTTTCTTATTTAGGGAGGGTATTAAATACCCATACCATGAGTCATACCCCTTTGCAGCTGTGGAGAGATCGTTTACTAACTTTAAATGATTTCCTGAAATTATTCAGATCAGATCAGTTGCTCAGTCGTGTCCGACTCTTCACAACCCCATGAATTGTAGCACGCCAGGCCTTCCTGTCCATCACCAACTCCCGGAGTTCACTCAGGCTCATGTCCATCGAGTCAGTGATGCCATCCAGCCATCTCATCCTCTGTTGTCCCCTTCTCCTCCTGCCCCCAATCCCTCCCATCATCAGAGTCTTTTCCAATGAGTCAACTCTTCGCATGAGGTGGCCAAAGTACTGAAGTTTCAGCTTTAGCATCATTCCTTCCAAAGAAATCCCAGGGCTGATTAGGAGATATTAATTGGATACACCCACATTCAAAACTGACTACTGCATATTTGAATCCTTTGTTTGATTACTTAAAAAGCGATCTTAATCGCAGTTCTAAGAGAAAGTTGACTAGTGAGGCAGAGTCAGCTCTTGTTAAAGTTTATGAGGCTTTAAATGATCAGTTAACTAGGATTAATATTACCAGAGGATGAGATATAATTATGCTCACCACAGAGCATACACCTACAAGATGCTTGTGGCAAGAAGGCCCATTGGAATGGCCCATCTACCAGTGACCCCAAGTAAAATAGTTTTATCTTATCCCAGCTCGGTGGCACAATTAATTATAAAAGAAAAGAAAAGTGTGGACAATTATAAAAGAAAAAGAAGTGTGAAACTTTTTGGAAAAGAATTAGCAAACATAGTGATTCCATTCAATAAGGATCAACTGCAATTTCCTTTACAAAATAGTGATGATTGGCAACTTGCCCTGATAGATTTCAGGGGTCAAATTTTGTTTTGTTTGCCCTCAGGTCCCCTATTGCATTTTTTGAAAACTCATCCAGTGATTTTTCTGAAGAAATTTTCTATTTAACCTTTGGAAGGGGCAATTTTAGTTTTCACAGATGGCTCCTCTAATAGTAAATCAGTCACAATTATTAATGGAATATCCCATGTTCAGGTAAATGAATAGACATCTGCCCAGAAGTCTGAGTTATGAGCAGTTATTTGGGCTTTTAAACATTTAAGAGACCACAACTTCAATCTTCTGACTGACTCCTGATATATTGTAGGGTTGTTTCCTCATATTGAGACTGCTAATATTCTGAAAAATAAAACTACCATTTTTTCCCCTTGTTATCTGATTTACAGGTATAGGTTTAACATAGAGATAAAAATATTTTGTGAGACATATTAGAGCCCATTCCAGCTTGCTCAGCCCTTTACATGAAGGGAATGCTTTGGCAGATACATTAACTCAAGTGATTGCTTTAAACTTACATGAAAAGATTGACAAGGCCAAAAATTCTTACAAAATTCACTATCAAAATGCAGCTGGTTTAAGGTATGAATTTCATATCCCTAAGGAGACAGCTAGACAAATAGTTATGTCCAAATTGCCCAATATTTAAACCGTCTCCAACATTAGGAGAAAATCCCCTAGGCTTTAGCCTAATGCTCTCTGGCAAATGGATGTAACTCATATCTCTGCCTTTGGAAAACTGTCCTTTGTGCACGTTACTATGGATACCTTTTCTCATGTTATTATAGCCTCTGCCAGATCAGGTGAAGCAGCAAGAGATGTAATTCAGCACTTGTTTCAGTGCTTTTCCCAAATAAGACTCTCTGAGCAGATAAAAACAGATAATGTCCTGGCTTATACTTCTGCTGCTTTTAAGAGTTTTTGTCAGCAATTTTCCATAGTACATTCAAAAAGAATACTTTATAATCCCCAAGGTCAAACCATACTGGGAAGTGTGCACCAGACTTTAAAAAAAATCAGATAGCTAAATTAAAGACGGATAAAATTTAAGTATTTCTCTCCACATCATGTTCTACACCATGCTTTGTTTGTAATTAATCATTTAAATTTAGACACACAGGGGCAGACTCCAATGATGAAACACTGGATTCCTAAAGGGGCTACAACTCAGCCCCTGGTGGGCTGCTATCTATGGGGTCACAAAGAGGTGGACATGACTGAGCAACATTACTTTTACTTTTCACTTTCATGCATTGAAGAACGAAATGGCAATCCACTCCAATATTATTCCCTGGAAAATCCATGGACGGAGGAGCCTGGTGGGCTGCAGTCCATGGGGTCGCTAAGAGTCGCACATGACTGAGAGACTTCATTTTCACTTTTTGCTTTCATGCATTGGAGAAGGAAATGGTAACTCACTCCAGTGTTTTTGCCTGGAGAATCCCAGGGATGGGGAAGTCTGGTGGGCTGCTATCTCTGGGGTCACACAGAGCCGGACACAACTGATGAGACGTAGCAGCAGTGCAGCAAGGAGACTCAACTCCAGGAACCCACAGAGGCAGCCAAGTGTGCTGAAGTTCAAGAATCAATACTTAGTGGGTACCCCACAGGTCTGTGAAAGAGCCCTTGGAGACCACAAGAAAAAAGATTTCCACAAGTATAATCACAGATTAGATAGTTGGATATTGTTAGGTAGGTAGAATAGTGAAAAGGATCCCAAAATGGCAGTGGCTAAAAGACAAGGAAGGTCAAAGGAAGGTCCGAGGACCAGAGTGAAGACTTCAGGTAGAACAAACAGCACTCCTGGCTGAGCCCAATTTGCATAGGGCAGGCCCAGGTGGAGGAAAAAAAACATATAAAAGGAAGAGCCAAAGAACGTGCGCGCTCTCTCTCGCTCTCTCTCTCTCTCCCCCCCTCCCCCTCCCTTTCCCTCTCCCTTTCTTCCTTCCCTCCCCCCCCACTCTCTCTCTTTCTCTCCCTCCCTCCCCCACACGCTCCTCCATGCTCTTCTCTTTGAGTCTTGGATTCTTCTGCTATCTTCTAAATAAAATGGAGCTGTAATACTGATTTGCCTAAGAGCCATAGCACAGTTTGTCCAAGACCCGAGAGCTGTGATGTGCAGAGGGCTTTAATGTCTGTCACTCCAAATCTTTGTTGTGATGAGACAAAAAACCAAGGAACATACACTAGCATGACATCTATGGTGCTGTGACTAGGATTTACCTGGGCTGAAACAACCTCTGCGCAGAAGAGGCCAAGCACAGCAGGAGCCCAACTCAGCGTAGCTCCCTCACTAGAAGAGGAAGACGAAGAAACTCAGTGCAGGGGAAGGCCCATCGTGCTGGAACCTGGGACCGTGAAAAACGAACTCAGCAGAAAGCTCATGCGGCCATCTCAGATTCCAGAAGACCTCCGGTTAAGGTAAGAGGTCCTCACTCCTTATGGCTGGAGGGACCTTTACAATTTCTCATTTCTTGTTTCCTCAAACCTGCCACAAACAGGCAGGTGGCAGGAGACACAATTGAGGGACTCTGGAGAGGCTACTACTCAGCATGTCCCAAAGGAGCTATCTGCTGAGCCCCAGTAGCTGTTACACAAGCTGGTGGGGTTCTTCTGTCCTTTCTTTTCTCTGTGCCAAGGATCAGACCAATGAAACAGTGAGCATCAGTCAGATATTTAGCAAATTTTCTGGAGGGTTATGAAGGGGATTCCTTGGCACATTTTCTCCACTGCTTTTTCCTCCTGTCCTTCAGCTCTCTCCCAGGACTCAAGCCAGGCCAAAACTAATGAAACTCAGGCTCTGATGTCCCATTGCAAAAATTCGTTGAGAGACAAAGTAATAAGACGTGTATTTGTTAGGATCCAGAGAGAAGCCACTCTTCAGGGTGTGAACCATTGCCGAGGGCAAGGGCTGAGGCCATGGTATTAGGCCTGGCTAGGTTTTGTGAGGGGATTTAATTAATATGCTAATGAGTGAGAGGATAAACCCAGCCACTGAGGAACCACCCACTTTTCCCTCTTTTTTTTTTTTTTTGGAGAAAATGGAAATCTTTATTTTTAAACACTAGTACATTTTCAAGCTGTTTCAAAAAGGAAAAATCATATTACCTCAAAACTATGCATCGTGCCTTGGAGCTGTCCTGCCACCTCTGGGTGTGTCTGTTGGTTTATAGATTGGGGATTAAGGTTTACTTGAATCATCTTGGACCCAACTAATTTTAATTGGTTTATATTATACCCTTGTGCTATGTTATTCGTTCAAAGGTTGTGCTCTGCCCCCTTCCCTCCTGTTTCATGCTCTTGGGACATGAGTAATGTCCCATGCTCTGGGACATTGGGTGGCACTCTGCCCTTGGGACCCAAGAGCCTCAAGGTTGAGCACCAAGCCTACCCTCATGATGGTTCAAGATGACTGAAGCTGCCCACTCCAGCCAGCCCACCTGTCACAGATAACCATAATGGGGCTGGTGTCAAGGGTGCAACCGGATGTGGCAGGTAGGTCCGATAATTTCTTGGTTGACATAGAGGCTATTTACTCTCTTGATCTCCTACTACGGAGACTTCTCCTTTCAAACCTGTACCATTTTGGGTGCTACAGGAAAAGCAACTACTAAAAGATTCACCCAATCACTTCTTTGTTGCTGGGATGGACAAAATTTCCCACCAGTTTCTGGTGGTCCCTGAGTGTCCTACTCTCTTATTAGGAAGAGATATACTCACTAAACTGGGGACCACCCTTATGATGGGAAGTTTTTAAGCCCCTAAATCTCTACAGCTCCTGGTTAATACTGAAGAACCCATTACACCTTCAATAGAGAGGGACCAAAAACTATGGGAAGACAAAATTAACCCCCAGGTGTGGGACCAGGGGATTCCTGGATGAGCCCACCAAACTGAACTGGTCATCATTGTCCTCTGAGATCCCACTCGGTTTCCTATCCAGAAACAATATCCTCTCAAAAGAGAGTCTCGGGAGGGACTACAACCTTTAATAAACAAGTTTCTTGTTTGTGGGCTATTGGTCCCCACCAGTTCGCCATGTAACACACCAATCCTCTCAGTAAAGAAAAAAGACAGAACCTGGCGAATGGTTCAAAATCTCTGGACCATAAATGAAGCTGTAGTCCCCCTCCATCCCACAGTACCCAATCCCTATGTAATCTTGGGAGAAATCCCACCCAGTGCCAAGTGGTTTACAGTCTTGGATCTCAAAGATGCATTTTTTTGCATACCACTGGCTAAAGAATCCCAATACCTTTTTGCTTTTAAGTGGGAGGCCCCAGGAGAAAAACACCAACAGATGACTTGGACAGTATTACCTCAGGGGTTCAGAGATAGTCCCCACCTGTTTGAACAAGCCCTTAGCCAGGACCTCCTAGATCTGGACCTGGGAACTAATGGGAAAATATTACAATATGTAGATGACCTATTCATCTGCTCTCCAGATGAGAAAAGTGCCCAACAAAATGCAATTCAGGTTCTAAAGCTCTTGGCAGAAAGGGGATATAAAGTCTTCCATGTTAAGGCACAGATTGTCGAGACAAAAGTTACTTAGCTGGGAGTTCAGATTACACACGGGTCCAGGAGGTTGTCCTCTGATCGGGTACAAGGAATTCTCCAGTTGTCTTCCCCCATGACTCAAAAATAATGGTGAGATTTCCTGGGGCTAACTGGTTATTGTAGAATCTGGATACCCCATTATAGTCTAATTTCCCAGTCCTTATATGAAAGCTTAAAGGGATGAGATGATTCAATCCCACTGATAAGGGGAACTCCTCAAAAGAAGACAGAGGCTACACTAAAACAGGCCTTAACTCAGAAACCTGCCTTGAGGTTGCCAAACCCAGAAAAAGCATTCCAAATTTATGTCCATGAAAGAGAGGGAATAGCCTTGGGAGTGTTAACTCAAAGGTTGTGATCTGAGCCCCAGCCTGCAGCTTACTTATCCAAGAGGTTCGATCCAACTACCTGAGGCTGGCCCTCCTGCCTTTGAAATCTCGCAGCTATTGCAATCATGATAGAAGATGCTTTAAAACTCTCCTTTGGGGCAAACTAACTATTTTCACCAGCCACCAAGTAAAACAACTCCTAAATGGGAAAGGCCATTTATGGATGTCTGATCAAAGAATCCTTAGATATCAAGTAATGCTGATGGAAAACCCCAGCCCCTCCAAAGACGTGGGGCCTACCCAGGATAGGATTGGCAGATGGACTTCACCCAGATGCTAGTTTATCAAGGGTATAAATACTTATTAGTTATGATAGATACATTCACAGGATGGATTGAAGGCTTTCCCACCCAGACTGAGAAGGCTGAGGAGGTGGTAAAAAACTGCTCCATGAAATCATTCCAAGATTTGGTCTGCCCAGGTCATTACAAAGTGACAATGGGACCTCATTTACTTCTAAGGTCACCCAAGAGGTCTCGAAAACATTGGGCAGTACTTATTATCTCCATTGTGCCTGGAGGCCTCAATCTTGAGGAAAAGTAGAAAGAGCCAATCAATTCTTAAAATCAGCAATAAAATGATAACCCAACAGACCTCCCTGGGGTGGAAGGAGGTTTTACCAATAGCTCTCCTCCGCACCCATATTGCCCCTAAAGAACAGGTTGGTTTTAGACCTTATGAGATTCTATATGGGAGACCTTTTGTTTATGTCAATGACCTCTTCTATATTCAGAGGTTCAGATCCTCCAGTCTTATACCATGGCCACTGGGAAATCCCAACAGGATATACACCTGTGGGGTATGAACCAGGAAAGATTCTAAAGAGTCACCACTATATGCTCCAGGTGTTCAAGTCCTAATTAAAGTCTGGAAAGATGGGTCCCCAAAGGCTCAACTCCAGCCCACATGGAAGGGCCCCTACCCTGTGATACTTTCTACCCCCACAGCAGTCAAGGTACCAGGACATGACTCCTGGATTCACTACTCATGAGTCAAGCCATGAAAGAAAACAGAAGAGGGCACTCAATACACCTGTGAGCCCCTGGGAGATCTCAGATACCTATTCAGGACTACCAATGAGTCCCATTCTAATGAACACCCCCAAAATCTGATTTCTGGGGATAAAATTTCTCAGGATAACTCTAAAGAGCTAACACAGCTTGACAGAGACTGTACTCCAAAACAGACAGGAGATAGATCTTCTGATCCATGAACAAGGAGGGACTTGAGCCATCCTGGCGATGTGAATTTAAAATTGGCCCATGTCCCTACTAGTCCTTGTTATGCTATATTGATGATGCTTATGATTATTCCATGTACTGTCAATTGTCTAACCTGTTTTGTCTCTGCCCAGGTCAACCAGCTACAACATGCAGTGCCAGTTCAACAAAGATATAAAACTACAACTGACCACGAAAAATATCGCACATCCTTGGACACTGCTTTAAGGACTCTGAAGATTGAGACTAGCAAGAAGGGGAGGCCCAATACCCCTCGCCGACCCAGTTCAACAGGAAGTAGCCAGAAAGACCTCGACATCCCTATTCCCAAAGAATTGGGTCTCCCATCTCTTGAGGGGGAAATGTTAGGTAGGTAGAATAGGGAAAAGGAGTCAAAAATGGCGGTGGCTAAAAGACAAGGAAGGTCAAAGGAAGGTCCAAGGACCAGAGTGAAGACTTCAGGCAGAAAAAGCAGCACTTCTGGCTAAGCCCAATTTGCATAGGGCAGGCCAAGGTGGAGGAAAAAAAACATATAAAAGGAAGAGCCAAAGCGCTTTCTCACAGACTCTCTATCCTGCATGCATGTGCTCTTTCTCTCTCTCTCTCTCTCTCTCACTCTCTCTCAGCGAACATTGTATATAATAATGAAAAACTGAAAGCTTTCCCCTAAGACTGGGAACAACACAACAATGTATAATACACACTTTGGCTCAATATTATACTGGCAGTTCTATAACCAGGGCAATCAGGTAAGAATAAGGAGTTGCTGCTGTTGTTGTTTAAACAAACAAACAAACAAAAACAGCATTCAGAATGGAAAGGAAAAAAGTCAAAGTATATTGGAGATAACATACTTTTGTATATAGAAAATCCTGAAGAAACCACAAGTGTTACAACTAATAAAAAGCTTGCAGAATACAAGATGACTATTTAAAACAATCAATCACATTTCTATACAGTAGCAGCAAATATTCTGAAAATGAAGTTAAGTAAAAATTTCAATATACACTAGCATTAAAAAGAATGCTTAGGAAGTCAGAAAGAGAAAGACAAATATATGGTGGCACTTACATGTGGACTCTAAAATATGACACAAATGAACTTATCTATGAAACAGAAACAGGCTCACAGACATAGAGAGCAAACTATATGATTACCAATAGGGGAAGCGTGGGGAGGCATAGTTTGGGAGCTGTTGATTAGCAGATGCAAATTATAATAAGATAAACAAGTACTGTATAGCACAAGGAACTATATTAATATCTTGTTTTAAACAATAAAGAAAAGGATAAACAACAACAACAATGGGCATATGTGTGTATACATTTGAAGGAAAAGAAAGGTAAAATTAAGAAAAGGAAACTGTTGGCAAGCACATACAGAAACTGGATCCTTGTGTGTTATGGATAGATTTTAAAATAGTGCAACTGCTACAGAAAACAATATAAAGGCTCCTAGAAAAATAAAAATAGAACTACCACGTGATTCAGCAATTCCACTTCTGGATATAAATTCAAAAGCAGTTAACATAAGGTCTTGAGATATTTGCACAGCAAATGCTGTGCTCACAGCAGCACTAATCACAACTAAGAGGTGGAAGCATCTAAATGTCCATCATATGTGATACATACATACAATGAATCATTATTTAGCCATATAAAGGAAATTCTGCCATATGCTACAACATGCATGATCCTTTAAGATATCACACTAAATGAAATAAGCCAGTCATAAAAAAAAAAGACATCCTGTATGCTTCCACTTATATGAAATATCTAACATAGTCAAGCAATAGAAAGGAATCAAAGAAGAATGATGGATTCCAGGGTCTAGGGAAAGAGGGGAGAAAATAGGAGATGTTGTTTAATGGGACACGTGATGGGTATAGAGTTTCAATTTTGCAAGATGAAAAGGTGTATAGATCTGTTTCATAACAATGTGATAAGGAATTCCCTGGTAGTTCAGAGGTTAGGTCTCCAAGCTTTCCTATCAGGGGCCTGGGTATGATCTTCAACCAGGGAACTGTCATGCAAGCTGCATAGCACAGCTAAAACAATGAAAACAATAACAAAGCAACACTGTGACCGTGTGTGTGTGTGTGTGTGTGTGTGTGTGTGTTAGTCACTCAGTAGTGTCCGACACCGGCATCCCCATGGACTGTAGCCCACCAGCCTCCTTTGTCCATGGGATTCTCCAGTCAAGAATACTGGTGTGGGTTGCCATTTCCTTCTCCAAAAAGGCTGATAAAAGTTTGTGAAATACTTAGCATGTAAAAATGGTTAAAATGGCAAATTTTAATTTACATGGTTTTTTACTACTATAAAAATGAAACAAAATATTTAACAACCAGGAAAATAATTTGAATAGGCTTTTCACCAAAGATGATATACAAATGGCTAACAATCACAAAAAAATACTGCTTAACATGATTAGGAAAATGTAAATCAGTATCAGTGATATACTAATTCACACCCATAAGGTTGGCTATAATAAAAAAAAATAGTAATAATAACAAGTGCTACAAAGGATGTGGAGAAAAGGAATCTTCATATATTGTTGATATAATTGCTGTAAAATGGTACAAACAGTTTGGAAAAGTGGTTTGTCAGTACCTCAAAAATTAAATATAGAGTAGCCATATATGATCCAGCAATTTCACTCTTTTGTATATATCCATAAAAACTGAAAATGTGAAGTCCATACAAAAACAATGTTCACAGCAACATTACTCACAGTAGCCACAAACAGTGCACCATCCATTAATTGATGAATGGATAAACTGGTATATTCCCACAATGGACAATATGTAAGCCATATACCATATTCATAAACCAGATTCAGCAATAAAAAAAAAATGCACTGCTATACATCCAGGAAATGGATGAATCTTGAAAATACACAAACTAGGGGACTTCCCTGGAGATCCAGTGTTTAAGACTCTGCACAGGTTGCATCCCTGGGCTGGGAAATAAATATTTAAAAATAAAATATGATATCTGAATAAAGCCAGACACAAAGGTCACACATTGTATATGGGAGAACTGTAGGTAGAAGAGAAGCAGGAAAGATAAGCATTCTGTAATCCAAATGAAACTTTTTTTTTTTTTTTTGGAGGGGGGGAGGAAATGAACAACTCTGATAAAGGCTGCCAATAAATTAAATTAAATAAAAACTAAAAATTGACCACTGAGTTAAATACTTGGAATTCATTGGTGACCTTGAAAAGAGTGGATTACAAGGAAAATGAGAGAATTGGAGATTACAAATTCTATAAACAACTCTATAGAAATCTACAATAAGCAAATATGAAATTTAAAAAAGCAGAGGCAAGATGTGTCACCAAAAGAGATTTTTAACGAGAGGTGACATTATAGTCAGTCTGTTTGCTGATGGGAACCGTCCAGAGAAACATAAAACTTAATCCAGGACAAAGAAGAGACTTGCTAGAATATCACTGAATAAACAAGAATTGAGTAGATCTAGAACACAAGAAGTTTACACAAGCCAAATAATTCACTTACAGAAACAGAACTGAGATCATATGATGAAAAATTGGCATGGTGGATTAATGTGTATGGCAGCCAGCCTTCAAAGTGACTCTAAGTGAATCACATCTCCTGATATTCCCACGCCTGTGTAGTTCTCTCTCAAACTATCACAGGGTTGACCTGTGAGACTAAGCAAATACAGAAGTGAAGATGTGTAACGTCTGAAAAAAGACTCAGAACTTTATCGTGGGTGCAAGTTCTTTCCTGAATCACTCATTCTGGGAAAAGACAGCAGCCTCCACACGAGCAGCCCCTTGGAGAGGCCCACAGAAGGAGAAACTGAGGCCTCATGAGTACAGCCAAGTGAGAGAACTTAGATTCAATAAGCCAAGTCTTCAGAGGTTGCTAAACCAGATAAAAGCCTGACTGCAACCTCAGGAGAGACCGCAAGGCTAACCTACCCAATTGGATTCTAGACCAAGAGATAGCAAATGTAAGTTCTTTCAGAGTATTCAATTTTGAAATAATATGTACAGCAGAAACATGAATTATAATATCATTCACCTAAAACTTACACACAGAAGCGTTCTGCATCAAACTTACACACAGAAGAGTTCTCCTATAAATATGGCAAAAATTAAAACACACACACACACACACACACACACACACAAAACAAACCAAAATACCTAGAAACAGGAGTTGCCTGGCAGTCCAGTGGTTAGGACTCAGCCCTCTCACTGCCAGGATCCTGTGTTTGATCCCTGGTTGGGGAACTAACAGGGCCACAACTAACAGAACTACAGAAGAGCTGTAGGCACAAGTTTCTGGGCATAGAGCTACCTACCTATGATCTTGCTTACTGGCATGAAATGAACTCAGATGGCCCCATGCCCCTATCCAGTAGAGTTCAATTACTTAATGAAATAAAGCCCTTAAGGGTACAGAAATGAGCAAGAAATTCCATATAAACATGTTAAATCACAACACATTTTCTTTGAATGAATCACTTTATTCATTTATTCATTTGGCCATGTAGCTTGGCTTGTGGGATCCCAGTTCCCTGATCAGAGATGGAACCCAGAGCACTGCAATGAAAGCCCAGAATCCTAACCACCAGGCCACGAGGGAACTCTCACACATTCATTACTTTGATTTTGAAGCTAAAACCTTAGGATATGGGCATTGCCCCCACTTTAGCCTCACCAAGTAGTAGGAGTCAGCTCTACACAGCTTGAAATCCATTGTGCTCTCTCTCTCTCTCTCTTTTTTTTTTTTTCCAAGAAGGCAGGAGAAAGAAAGAAACCAACCTCCGTGCATGTTTTAAAGGTTTCAACTCAGAGAGCTTCAGATGACCTGAAACCATGACTGCCCTGTAGTCAGCACCCACAATCAGGGTCAGTTAAACCACAATCAGGGTCAGTTAATCCACAACCAGGGGAACTCTCTCTCAACAGCAACATGTCAGCCCATGAATGAAAGGAGAAAAATTGAAAGCAAGAAAGACATATCTTTCTTCCTTATTGTAAACATGTCTGTCACCTTACCTCAGGGCACACTGAATACCTGAGTGCTTGATACTTCCCAAGTAGGAGAAGGTTAATCCTGGGGACGGGCAGAGGGAAAGGTCAGGGTGAACCACGTATTCTGATAATGTTTTACCCCGTAGACCCGACCTGATCCTTCCCTACAGATGCTGATCAGGCGTCTCATACTCAACCAGAGCAAGGGATTGAACTCTTCTTCCCTGAGCGTCTTCCTCCCACCCCCTTTCTCTCAGTAACAAACAGAAAAACAAATACTTCATTTGCCAAGTTCCCAAAACAAAGGCCTGAATCTCGGGGCCCCCAGAGACAGAGGCAGCCCTCCAGTCTGAGGAGAGGCAGAGGAAAGGAAGCCACCAAGTCCAGCCCACATGTGAAGGTCCACACTTGAAGGAAAGAATTTGTGGATATAATTTAAAACCACATGGTACACACATGGTCACAAATTATTTACATACTTGTGTGTTCAAAAAATGCATTGTCCTGCCAATGCTTTCAAATATTTTATCCATTATAGCATTAACTTTAAGTTCAGGACCTTGTCATATAAGTCAGTTCCAGATACGGATCAGGATCCAGTTTGCAGTATCTCAAGTGTTCAGTCGCTCAGTTGTGTCTTACTCTTTGCTACCCCATGGACTTCACCACATCAGGCTTCCATGTCCATCATCAACTCCAGGAGCTTGCTCAAACTCAAGTCCATTGAGTTGGTAATGCCATCCAACCATCTCACCTTCTGTCATCCCCTTCTCCTCCTGCCTTCAATCTCTCCCACATCAGGGTCTTTTCCAGTGAGTCAGTTCTTTGCATCAGTTAGCAAAGTATTGGAGCTTCAGTTTCAGCATGAGTCCTTCCAGTGATTATGCAGGACTGGTTTACTTTAGTATTGACTGGTTTGATCTCCTTGCAGTCCAAGAGACTCTCGAGTCTTCTCAAACAACAGTTCAAAATATAAAAGTGTAATTCCTAGACCTGAGGTTCTGTGAACAAAAGAGATGAGTTAATCTGCTCACTTTCACAGCCAGCATATAGTGGTGGGTCAGGCATAGATTACCTTCATAGACACTCCTGTTCCAGAAAGGGGAGGGGAGATGGGAATCAATAGTAGCAGTTCTGAAATTCCACTGGTTCTTGTTGGCAGTCCTTGGATTATGATTCAAGACCTAGAAACTTCCTAGGCTTCAGTCTCTGAATTTTTAATTCTGCCCTCTAACATGATTCCATTGCATGAAAGGAAGGTTGTATATAGTTACAGAGAAATAGTCTGCCTAGCCTGCTTCCTGCTTGTAGAAGGTAGACGTCCGCAGCTCTCTTATTTTGTACTATTGCTGGTCCTTTCAGTCCAAGCTGAACTTAAATATGTTATCTTAAAACTTGGTGTGTCTCCTTATAATCTTACTGGTGTTCATGCCAAAGCATCCCACTACAAAGTCACAATCACACATGTCTTTATAATAAGACCTACTCTGTCTTGGATTTCCAATGAGAGAGCTGAGGCATAACACCCTGAAACTTGGTAGAAGTCCTATTGTGTGACTGAAATGATTTCTGAGTGACAATCCTAAACTATTTGTAGGACATTAGCCTAACTAAATAATGCCATGAAGCATCCCCTTCCAGCTTTCTGAGGCTTAACAAAGAATTTTACATTCACCCTCATCTTTAGAACAATTTTATTTAATAAAAATAAAAATAAAGAACTGACATATACTAAATATACGTTAACTAAATATATGTTATATTTAGACCATCTTACCTCAATGCCCTGGATAGGATACTTGCTTGAGAGCCATTAATTGTAGCATCTTCTGTCATCTTAAAAGACTGGAAAATTTCCAAATCAGCAAGTTGTCTCTCCTTTTTTAATAGTCTTTCTCTTAAATCTTTTTTTTTTTTTTTTTTTTTAATTCCCCTTCATATTTTACTATAGGCAGGAAGAGGAAACCAGGCAGCACTTTTGGCTGTTTGGCTGGAAATCTCCTTAGCTAGGTAATTAATTAAGGACAGTTTCTCCTTCCACTCATTTGGTAAATTTTCTACTTTTCATAAACTGCAGGTATAGTGGACTTTCCTCTGCACATTACCCAGGCTTTTTTCCTCCTGACTCTCCTTTCTGCAAGGCATCCTTGGTGCACCACTGTGATTCCATTTAGAATTTGTTCTCTCAGTGAGATAACGGGGATCGATTCCCTGGTTTCAGTGCTTCTGCTGGCTAAAGTCTATGTAACTTTCTCTAAGACCTCCATGTGTTTGCTATCTAACTTCCATCACCTGGCTAGGTCAGTTCAGACAGCTCATACTCACAAGCATACTGTCAGGCACTTCTACATGCATATGTGCACAAACATGCACGTGGACACAATAACATCCCTGAAAGGAAACTTGCACATGTGCTGAAGCTTTCTTCTCCAGGAACATGAATTTTGGTAAGCACCCAACTTTCTTTGTCCTGATTGTTTTCTTTCACTTGCTCATTAATCATGTTACATTGTACTTCTAACTCTGTGCTGCTACTGCTGCTAAGTCATTTCAGTCATGTCTAACTTTGTGTGACCCCATAGACGGCAGCCCACCAGGCTCCCCCATCCCTGGGATTCTCCAGGCAGGAACACTCGAGTGGGCTGCCATTTCCTTCTCCAATTCATGAAAATGAAAAGGGAAAGGGAAGTCGCTCAGTCGTGCCCGACTCTTCACGACCCCATGGACTGCAGCCTACCAGGTTCCTCAGTCCATGGGCATTGCCAGGCAAGAGTACTGGAGTGGAGTGTCATTGCCTTCTCCATCTAACTCTGTGACTTATCCTCAAAGGTTACAAAATCTTGGCATTTTTTCGTGACAGGGACCAATCTGCAGAACAGTGTGCAGAGTTGAACGTGCTTGTCCTGGACGGGTGAGTGACATGCACCTGCGTTCTGCATTATCCCATCACCTTGGACAGCTTCACAGTACCAGTCACGTTGGCCTGATCCATTGCCTGTGCATTCCTTCAGGGGACCAGAAAACAAGGACCTCTGGGCTCAGTGGACTTGGAGAACCTCTTTCTCGGTGTGCACCTACTTAGGTCATTCCCTGCCAATATTGTGCCCTTGTTGCTAGCCTACCAGGCCTTAGGGACCACAACGTTCTGAGTGAGGCCCCCTGTTCTTCCTGTCTGTGTAGTTTTCTGTGCACCTCTCTAACTGTGTCCCCAAGTGCTATCTCCAAGTAGCAGGAAAAGGCCAAAGAGACACCAGAGCCTCCAAGAGCCCCAGGAGATTGTGATAGCCTGTGTCTGACCCAATGTTATGAAGAAGATGCACATGGATACAGGGTCTCTTCCTATACAAGGCATGGAACCTGAGGCTGTAAATGTAAGGTGGCATCCTTAAATGTCATCCCACCTGTTTAACACTACCTACATACACAGAGTCCCCAAAAAGAAGATGCTCTGGGAAACCTGCCTTTTCTGGGCCCACAGCTCATGCCTTCCTTGGGCAGAAAGCAGCTTCTCTATTTCAAATGCACCAAGAGGGCTTGAACCACCCAGACCTCAATGATTTTCTAAACGCAAGACTCTTTCAGTTGCTCTCATTAGTCCCAGGTAGGACTCCCTACAGTCAGGCAACACTGCTTGCCTACATAGCCCACATGCCAAGGAAGCCAGTCCCTGGTTGGGACCAGGGGAATCCAAGATGGTCACCTGGAAGGCAGGGTCCCTCCGAGTGTCACCTGGTGCAGACCCCCTATGACAAAATCAGAGATTCTGCTCTAGCGAGACTGCCAGAACCCTCCATCAGGTTCGGATGCATACCTTTGACCCTTAAGCCCCCAAAACCAGGGGCACTACCCCACAGGAAATAAGGAATTCACATCAGGATATTCATCATGAACCACGGAGTATCTTTGGCAGGACCGCTATTGCCTAGTCCCTAGATCCTGAAAACCAGCAGGCCCCAAACTGCCCCCAGGAGCTTCCCTGTCTCCCATTCTCCCAAAGACCCTTGTGACATGCAATTAGTCCACCATCCTTGCTTCCTTCCTGTTCCCTCCCTCTCTGGCACACCCCAGCAGAAGGGCACACACGTACACCCACCTGCACTTTCCTCGCCTTTCTGCACTGCCAGGGAGGCAGGCTGGAAGTGCCTGGAGGCATGCCACACTCACACTTTCTCTCCTAGGATGCCCGTGGTTTTGAAGGTACAGCTTACTTTAGCCCGTCATATGTTTTGTGTTGCATCGTGCCAGTGTGTGCCACCCTCGGGGAGAGAGTGTGCTGGCTGATGGGCTGATTCTGGGCAGCACTGGCCCAGGACCTTCCCAGGTCTCCTTTTCATGTGTGTAGAACATGTCTATAGTGCAGCGGGAAATCTGTGGCTCTTTCTCCTTTGGGTCTCTGCCCATCTCTGCAGAACCTTAGCCTCCTCACCATCCCGGATCCTGCCATAGCCACGTCCACCATTTCCACCAGCCAGGCCACATCCTCACAGACAGAGGGCTCCACAGACATTGGTTTCAAAGCCCCACCCCACCTTATTTGCCTTCTGTAAATCCTCAGACCATTAACCCACTCTTCCCGGTCCAAACACACACAACACCACAGTAGAAATGTTGAGCGAGTTTTGTATTTGGTATAGTTGCAGATTTCTGGAGTCACGGTCTGGAGTTATCATGGGTCATCCTTTCCTCATTCCCATCCTGGGCAGGATCACTGCAAAGATAAGCGACCAACCACCCTCAGACTGGGGATGCTTCGTGCCTCCTCTTATGGTTGCTCTGCACCTTCTGTCCTGTCGCCTTCATCTCTGCATCTGCCCTGGACCGGACACACACACACACACACACACACACACACAAGCTACACAAGGACATGTGTGTATACACACACATGCTCAGCATGGGGATAAAAATGCAAACAAGGAACAAAGGTGTTTCAGGAGCTGAAGATGACCGTGTTCAGCAATGTCGGAAATGGCATCAGTAGGCACTATGTCCTGCCCTTGGGGCTCCCTGTCCACCTCCTCACCGAGCTCTTCTGTATTTTCCCACAGCACCCTGAAGCCGCTTCCAGTGCATCATGTGTCGTGGTGGTGAGACGCCTAGTGGTAGATGTGGAAATTCACAGAAGATTCCAAAGTAAGTGCACAGGTGTACTGGGACCCCGGAGAGGGCACCCTTTCAATGATAGGCCTTCCCAGGGTAAGGGGCAGGAGTGAAGGGCCCAGGCAATCTCAAACTGAGTGATCAACAGGAGGCCGGGGGATGGCAGGACCCATGGAAAGATGAGTCTGACAAAGATACTTAATTAACCCTGCCTCTAGTAGAATCCTCTGGACTCTGACACTGCAAAGATAACTGATCTGAAGGAGACTTGCTTCACTCATAGACACACTGCGTCCCCAAATACCCAGTCTCAGGAGGTCACCTACTACATGCATGACTCAAATTCATGCTCCACATCCAGCTTGCAACAGCCTGGGCATCCCCATTTGGGAAAGGACAGTGTCATGACTACTACATGGCTGTCTCTTCAGTGCCCACCTCCAGATCCCCTCTCCACATATGTTTCTCTCCATTACCTCTCATGGAAGAACCTTCCTCCCCAGGGTAGTACTTCAGTGAGTAGTGCCACACATCTTCGCCAATGATCTGCTGGCAATATAAACAAGGTCAGCCTGGGGCTTACCAGGCATCAAACCCTCCCATGAGCAGTTAATAATTCCAAAACCAATTGCCAACTGTGCACGGGCCCAAAGTAACCACACATAAGCAATCCTGTCGATTCTGGGCAGTTGTGGCCTGACAACCAGCTGAGAAATGTAAGGCTCCTGATGTGCATCCTGAGGCTGGGTGCTTGGTGTTCAAAGTCCCAGAACCAGTGGACAGGAGTAGAAGGACGTGTCCTATACCGTTCAGAGAGACAGGGGAGAAGGGTGTGGATCCTGCAGGTGGATCATCCACATCCTTGCACACTCACACTCATCACCCCAAGAGCCACGGTTTACAAGCAATGTCAAGGTAACTCTACTTAATGATCACTGTGTTCAAGATGTAGGGGTTGTCCTGAAAGGAAAAGATCAGCTTGCAGCAGGACTGTGGACGGGTCCACAACTGCACTTGCCAAGATAGGCAGGAGGGAAAAGGTTCCTGCGTCTCCTCCTTCTCCTGAGTAGTGGACCCCAAGGAACAGCAGAAAGGATACAGCTTTGGTCCAGAAGCCATGGATGGCCTGGATGATGGCACTACTCCAAGCCAAGTGACACTTCCTCCTCTGATGGCTCTTGCATATGAACCGAAACTAGGCCCTGCGGTTTTTCTCAGGCTCAGAACTCGGTTCCACCCAGTGACTGCTGCACATCTAGCTCTGGAAGCTCACTCAGTCCTGGACCTTTCCTGGCCCTGCTCCTGCACTGTCTTCTCCTCCAGCTCCTGGGAGGACCCCTGTTACTGCTTCTCATCCGCCACAACCTCCACCTTCTCCATGATGTCTTCTGCAAGCAGCTTGAACTCCCACCCAATCCCCGCCACATCTCTGTCCACCAGGGGATCACCGTCCTCCAGCCCCTCCACAGGGAAGAGGGTGGGATCTTCAACTGGCATGACAACTGGTGGCTGCAAGGTCCCCGCCATGCACAGCATCAGGATGGCAGGCCACGGGGCCCCTAGGCCCTGAGCACCCGGGCTCACAACTAAAAATGTCCTGGGTCCGAGGACGGTCCTACCTTTCTCTGAATGCCTCTCACACTCCTCTTGGCCTTGGTCATGACCCCAGGCTGGGGCAGGTGTGAAAGGATGGGACATAAGCATAGCACGTGGTGGCAATGGTGGCCCTGGCTGCAGTAAACTTGTGGGACCCACTAGCTCTTTGGGGGCGGGGAATGAGGTCCATGGTGGGGAGGCGGGGGCTGGTGTGTGTGGGGTGTCCTGAGGCTTAAGAAAGGGGTGGTGGACAGCTCAGGACAGGGTGAATGGGCCCTGGGAGATCAGCCAAACGGACGGGGCCCTAGGCTATGAGCCACCGAGAGGTTAGTGGGCGGCACCCTTATGAACATGCCCCTAGACCAGAGGGCATCTTCAGCGGTTTCTGGGCTCCAGTGCCCCCAGGTGGCCAGATTCTACTCCCAGGAGTTAGCAGGTTTTGCATTTGCCCACTACCCCTGGTACTGTCATTGAATGGACTCTGGCAATTCCAACCATGGGTTCCTGCTTGACAGTCTGAATAGCACAGTCCTATGTCCCACGGAATTGTCAACAACTGGGAGCTCTCCCTGAGTATCCAAAGGATACACAGGGGCGCCACATGGCTGGATACTTTTCTCCATGGGACAGACAACATGTTGCGGTCCGGATGCTAAGGGAGTAGGGAAAAACCCCACCATTGCTACAGTTGATCTCCACTGTTCAGGGACACCAGATCCTTAAGGTACAGAGCTTGCTCTGTGTCTCTTTATCTCTGCTTCTGGCATAGCACTGTTTTTGGCAATCATTCTGTGTGTGTACCAGGGGTTGGTGTCTGTGTGTCTCAATCTCTCTAAGTGGTGCTGCTGCTGTCTGTCACTCTCTAGACACAAGCACTCATATGACAAGTTTATCCTTGGTGTGAAGGCAAGCCCTTCTTCTCCTGAGTGAGTTTCACCAATGGGAGATCAGACATTTTTAGTCCACATTTTCGGAGAATGCTTTCTCAAACTTGAAAGCCAACAGTGGGTGGTCACTGCTGAACTGCAGAAGGGGACGGGTGACCCTTCCTTCAGCGCTGGACAGAAGTGAATACTGCACAGGCCTGGGGCGCCTTGGGCACACTTTGCACAGAGGGAGAAATGGGGCATGCTCTGATGGCATGAGAGAACTCCCTGAACCTTATTCGAATCCCTGCCAGGGAGACATTAAGGAAAGCTTCACATTAAGTTCTAAGATCCACCGGTGCAAGAGACATGCACATCTACACATTTACCCTATCAAGGGCCTTTCAAAGTGGTTCTGTTCTCCATGTGAGAACACATCGCAGCCTGAATGATCACCCAAGCCTGTGGGGCAGAGAGCAGCAAGAGGATCAAGCTAAGCCAGCCATCCTATAGTTCTGATACTGGATATATGCGTTCTGCAAAGAATACAAAGAGTGATGTTTCAAACTGGAAGGCTCTGTAGGTTGCAGGTGCTTATGCTGCAATGCTAGTCCATAATTGAAACCTCACAAAAAAGTTAAGGTTTGCTCATGCTCATGGCAAGGTCAGAGAAAGAATGCCTGGAACTTGAGAGAATGGAAAGGCCCTTGTATCTGGGTGTTCAAGGGGCTGTAGTGTCACCCACCATGGCCCTGTTTCTGGGATTGTACCCTATTCTGTGTCTCAAAACCTCTGCACTCTCACTGGTCGCCCCCAGGCACTTTCCTCCTGCCTCTCCTTTCTGCCAGGCATCCTGGGTGCACCACTGTGATTTCACTTAGAACTTGCTCACTCATTGAGATAACGGGGTTCGATTCCCTGGCTTTAGTGCTTCTTCTGGCCAGAGTCTATGTACTTTCTCTATGACTTTCATGATTTTGCTATCCAACTTCCATCACCTGCCTCGGTCATTTCCTACAGCTCATACTCATAAGCATACTGGCAGGCGCTTCTGTGTGCACAGCTGCACACACATGTGTGTGTACACACCAATATCCCTGAGAGAAAACTTACACATATACAGAAGTACAAGCTTTCTTCTCCAGGAACATGAATTTTGGTTAAGCACCTGGCTTTCTTTCCCTAGTTATTTTCTTCCACTTGCTCATTGATCATGTCAGCTTGCATTTCTAACTCTGTGACTTAGCACCAACAGCATTTTAACCACCCAGTTCTCACTGATTTACTAAATGCCAAGACTCTTTCAGTTGCTCTCATTAGGCCCAGGTAGGACGTCATATAATCAGGCATATCTGCTTGCCTACACAGCCGAAGTGCCAATGAAGCCAGTGCCCGCTTGGGCCAAGGAACATCTAAGATGGTCACCTGGGAGGCAGGGTCCCTCTGCGTGTCACCTGGTACAGATCCCCTATGACAAAATCAGAGTCTACTCCAGGGAGACTGCCAGAAATCTCCCTCAGGT
This sequence comes from Syncerus caffer, assembly GCA_902825105.1. Classification (NCBI taxonomy): domain Eukaryota; kingdom Metazoa; phylum Chordata; class Mammalia; order Artiodactyla; family Bovidae; genus Syncerus; species Syncerus caffer. The sequence continues at coordinate 917,956 of CADEAB010000081.1, forward strand.
GCAGACCCCTCTGGACTCCACAGCCAGGGGAAATACTCCAGAGAAAGAAGGAATTCAGGTAAAGGCTTTTAGCATGAGCCATGGATATCTTTGGCAGGAAGGCTATTGCCTACAACCTAGACCCTGAAAACCAGCAGTCTCTAACTTTCCCTCAGGGTCTTCCCTGTCTCCCATTCTCCTGAGGTCCCTTGGGACATATAATAAGGCCACCATCCTTGCTTTCCCCATGTTCCCTCCCTCACAGGCACATGCCGGCAGAGGGGCACAAACGTAAACACACATCTGCACTTTCCTCGCCTTTCTGCACTGCCAGGGAGGCTGGAAGTGCCTGGAGGAATGCCACACTCACACCCTGTCTCTCCAAGAATGCCTGTGGTTTTGCATGGACAGCCTATCTTAGCTTGTCTTGCATTTTGTGTCACATCATGCCAGTAAGTGCCACCCTCATGGAGAGAGTGTGCTGGCTGATGGGCTGCTCCTGGGCAGCACTGGCCAAGGACGTTCCTGGGTCTCCTTTCCAAGTGTGTGGAACAAGTTTCCAGTACAGCAGGCCATCTGTGCCTCTTTCTCCTTCTAGTCTCTGCTCTTCTCTGCAGGACCTTAGACTCCTCACCATCCCAGTCCTGCTGTAGCCACGTCCACCATTTACACAGGCTGGTCCACGTCCCCACAGACTGAGGGCTCCAAAGGCAGTGGTTTCAAAGCCCCACCCTACCTGATTTATCCTGGGTAAATCTTCAGATGATGCACTTCCCTCTCCCCGATCCAAACACACACAACAACATGATAGAAATGTTGAGCGTGTTCTGTATTTGGTCTAGTTGCAGACTTCTGGACCCACGGTCCGGAGTTATCACTGGCCATCTTTTCCTCTTTCTCATCCTGGACAGGGTTACTGCAGATATACGGAGACCAACCACACTCAGACTGGGGACGCCTTATGCCTCCTCTTCTGGTTGCTCAGCACCTCCTCTCCTGTCGCCTTGATCTCTGCATCTGCCCTGGGCTGGACACACACACACACACACACACACAGGCTTGGTTGGCATGGGAACACAAACACAAAGAGGGAACACAGGAGTTTCAGGAGCTGAAGACGCCTGTGTCCAGCAAAGTCGGAGATGATGTCAATAGGCACCATGTCCTGCCCTTGGGGCTCCCTGTCCACCTCCTCTCCAGCACTTCCATATTTTCTGAAGGCAACCTGAAACCACTTCCAGTGCAGCATGTGTGGTGGCGAAACGCCAAGTGATGGATGTGGAAATTCACAGAAGATCCCAAAACCAGCACACAGGTACACAGGGACTCTGGAAAGGACACCCTTTCAATGATAGGCCTTCCTAGGCCAAGGTTCAGGAGTGTAGGGCCCAGGGAATCTCAAATTCAGTGAGCAACAGGAGGCCAGGGGATGGCAGGGCCCACAGAATGATGATTCTGACAAAGATACTTAATTCACCCTGCCTCTAGTAGTATCACCTAGGACTCATGCTGCAACCACAGCTAATTTGAGGGAGACTTTGCTCACAGACACACTGAGTCCCCAAGTCCCCAGTCTCAGGAGGGCACCTGCTACATGCATGACCCAAACTCAGGCTCTGCAGCCAGCTTGCATGAACCTGAGCATCCCCATTTGGGAAAGGACAGTGTCCCAGCTACTAAATGGCTGTCCCTTCAGGGCCCACCTCCAGACTGCCTCACTACATGTGTTTGTTTAAGTTACTGTTCATGGCAGAACCTTCCTCCCTAGAGTAGTACTTCACAGGATCGTCCCCCATGTATTCACCAATGATCTCCTGGCAACATGAGCAAGGTCAGCCTGGGGCTGACCAGGCCCTGAACCCTCCCATGAGCATCCAAGAAATCCAACATCAATCACCAACTGAATGCAAGCCCAGAGCAGCCCTACCTCAGCAATCCTGTTCGATTCTGGGCAGTAATGACATGACAACCGATTGAGAAAGTTAAGGCTCCTGATGTCTAGCCTGCAGCTGGTTGCTCCCCACTCAAAGTCCCAGAACCCATGGAATGGAGTGGAACGACGTGCTCTGTACCCCGAAGAAAGACAGGGGAGACTGGGGTGGACTCCGCAGGTGGATCATCCACACGCTTGAACACCCACACTCATCACGCCGGGAGCCACGTTTTACCAGTGATGTCAAGGTAATACTCCTTAATGATCACTGTGTTCCAGAAGTAGGTGTTGTCCCAAAAGGAAAAGATCAGCTTGCAGGGGGACCTTAGGTGGCTCTGCACCTACACCTTCCAGGATAGGGATGAGGGTAAAGGTGTAAGCTTCTAGGTGCCTCAGGTTGCCTCCCAGGCAGGCATTAACAGCTTCCACCATGTCTCTACAATTCTCACATCACATGAACATAGATAGCATGATCCTCCGACTCCTGGCCAGGTCCCATACCTAGCCGTCCTCAGTGTCCCTCGCTGACCTTCAAGTCGATCTCATAGCTAAGAACTTTATCTTGGTTTCTGATCATGACAGAAACTTGAGGGTGGTTCATAATGTGCTTTAGGTCAAGGAGCCATTCAGGCCACATGCTGGCCCAAAAGATCCAATAACAACAGCCCTAGTCTCAGGTGGAAGCAGCACACTGGAACAGGAATTTCCAAGGAAGCTGGTATTTTCACTTGCCCAGCCACCACTCATGTACTCAGGCCCTGTCATACATACCATTAGACATGCTCATGGCTCTGTGTTCCCTGTGGTGTTCTGCATCTAAGGTGATCTACATCTGCAAAGCAGGGACTGTTTCTGACCGCTACTGTCCTCCTCCTGACTTGTCTATGCTGGGTAGTGTCATGTCACTGCTTACCTAGTCAGGATTTGCAGTCCTTGTTGTACACTGTGTCTTCAAACAATGGGGTGGTGTGTGTGTGTGTGTGTGTGTGTGTGTATGTGTGTGTGTATGTGTGTGTGTGTGTGTGTTCAGTAAGAAAGCCCTGGGTCTCTGACCTGTTCCCTGTCTTCACAACGAATGTCAGATATGTGTCTGAATTCATCTGGCACTCAAAGCAGATGAGAAAAGCAGCCCCTTCCAGTTCTACCTTGCTTGTGGACAACCTCGTGTCTTTGCACTGCACTAGTGAGCGCAAATATAGGGGCTCTGACTGACCAGCATGGTCTTGGGACTTCCGCTTTCTCAGCTATTTCCCAGGATCATCCACATTTACAACAATAACTGTCTCCAATGGCTGCTCTACTGTCTGGTCATTCCGGACCAAGAGGCCTCAGGTGCTGCTCCTCCTCAGATGTAGGCCTTAGAGAGACACCCAAGGTTATGGCTGTGACACTTACAGGTGTGGCCCTGCCGGACTTTTCTCAGCTGTGCCTTTGGAGCCTGCGTCTCCCCCAGAAAGTGAAAGGGAAAGTGAAGTCGCTCAGTCATGTCCAACTCTTTGCGACCCCATGGACTGTAGCCTACCAGGCTCCTCCGTCCATGGGATTTTCCAGGAAAGAGTGCTGGGGTGGATTGCCATTTCCTTCTCCAGGGGACCTTCCCAACCCAGGAATAGAACCCAGGTCTCCCATTTGCAGGCAGACGCTTTACCGTATGAGCCACCAGGGAAGCCTCTCCTCCAGACCACACTTCATTCAGGGGTCTCCCATGCCTTCCCTGTTCCCTTGCACTGTGGCCTCCAGTGTTTTACCAGGCTCTTTAGCACAATCCTCTTGAAGGTGTTTTTGCCATTCTTTAATTTGGCTATAAAGCTCACAAATTTTAACAGCACAGTAACACAATTTTTCTAATGTGCACTGTTAGAGTTTGGTGAGCTCTTTGTGAGTTTCTTGATTTGAGTTAGAAAGCCCTGCATTACTCTTCAGTTCAGTTCAGTCACTGAGTTGTGTCCGACTCTTTTCATCCCCATGAATCGCAGCATGCCAGGCTTTCCTGTCCATCACCAACTCCCGGAGTTCACCCAGACTCATGTCCATTACTCTTAGGGCTGTAGAATCTTCTGAAACTGAAGGAAAGACTACAAGTTTTCCAGACTAATTTGATTATGATTCATTTTTCTAAAGACTTAAACAGTTTCTTCTTCCCCATCATCCAAAAATTACCCCTAATTCCTGAAATTCTTCATGATTTTATTGTAGGAATTTAGCAGAATTGAAAATTTTTAATGCTTCATAATTTCATCAGCAAGCTTTTCTGAGGTGAAAAACACACTGGAACCAGTTTTTAAATTAGTCCTAGGCACAGTAAACAGGGGAAAAGAAAATAAAAGGAATACAGATTGGAAAATACAAATAAACTATTACTGTTAGAAGATGACATGACCCTCCACAGGGCAAACACTAAGGATGCCAACAGAAAATCACTTGAGCTAATCAATGAATAGAGTATAGCTGAAGAATACAAAATTAATACTCAGGAATCCCTTTCATTCTGATATACTAGCAATGAAAAATGAGAAAGAGAGCTTAAGGGAAGTATCTCATTCACCATCCAATGAAGAGAATAAAATATTTAGGAATATATTTCCCTAAAAAGTAAGGACCTGGTACAGAAAACTATAAAAGCATGTTGAAAGAAACCTAAGATGGCACAAATTGTTGAAGAAGTATACCATGTTTCTGAATCAGAAGAATCAATATAGTGACAATGAGTATACAACCCAAGGCAATCTATTTGTACATTCATTCACCATTGATATTTCTAGATTCAACTGTGGAATCCCTATCAAAATACCAACGGTGTTTTTCACTGAACAACTAATTTCACAATTTTTGTGGATACACAAAAGACCTTCAATGAGCAAAGCACTCTTGAGAAACAACGGAAAGAGAGGAATCAGCCTCCCTGCCTTTAGACTATACAGCTACTGCTAAGTCACTTCAGTCATGTCCAACTCTGTGCGACCCCATAGACGGAAGCCCACCAGGCTCCCCTGTCCTTGGGATTCTCCAGGCAAGAACACTGGAGCAGGTTGCCGTTTCCTCCCCCAATGCATGAAAGTGAAAAGTGAAAGTGAAATCACTGAGTCGTGTCTGACTCTTCGCAACCCCAAGGACTGCAGCCTACCAGGCTCCTCTGTCCATGGGATTTTCCAGGCAAGAGTACTGGAGTGGGGGTGTCATTGCCTTCTCTGCAGACTATACTACAAAGCTACAGTCATCAAAATAGTAAGGTACTGAGCCAAAGACAGAAATACAGATCAAAGGAACAAAATAGGAAGTCCAGAGATAAAGCCACTCACCCACGGCCACCTTGTGTTTGACAGAGGAGGCATAAATATACAATGGAGAAAAGGAAACCTCTTGAACAAGCAGTTCAGGGAAAATGGGTCAACCACATTAAAAGAACGAAATGTTTTCTAACCCCACACACAAAATTAAATGCAAAATGGATTAAAGACCTACGTGGAAGACCAGAAACTATAAATCTCTTAGAGAAAAAAAGTTATGAGTTTTTGAATAAGTATGAAGATTCTGATGATATATAGGCCATTTAAGAAATACTAAGATAATTGGGAATCAGACCAATACTTACTTGGCAGTGAACTTCTTTTACCATTTTCATTATGAATTTGTTCTCTGTGATATGTTTGTAGTCAGGAAGATTTTTCTTGGAATGAAAATGTTGAAGCAAAAATTGATTACAAGCAGTTTATTGTACATTTCAGTGTTTATTATTAATCCAGTATTATTTCTTTAAATAGGCAATTAATCTAGTAACTTCTTGATTTTATATATTTTATGTTCTTACTGTTTTTAGCTGAACTTAGTGAAACACATACCTTTGATCCTGAAGAAGATGATGAAATCCAGTTTAATGACCCTGGAGATGAGGATGAAGACACTGAGGTGTAAGTCCAGGCTGAACCATGTGTGTGTGTGTGTGAGCTTTTCACTGTTTTATATATGGAAGTAGTCAGATCTTTCACCATCTTTGGTCTCAGAAGGTTAAACATTGAATTGAATATACATTGAGGATTATGTATCAATGAATTTGAATATAAAGTAATAGTCAGAAGCCAGCTTGACAACCTTTCTAAATTTTCTAAAACTTTATAATTCTTTGGATTCTTTTTTTTTTTTTTTGTTCGTTTGTTTGTTTTAAATCAATTAGGTCTGACACTGGGTACTCCATAATGACACTTTATTAAGCAAGGGGGTCTACAGTGATAGTGGTAAGAAGTTTAGCAGACAGTTTTAAAATGTATCATCCCCCAAGACTGGTGCATTAAAAGAAGAAAAGCAAGTTGAAGCTAGCTTGCTGAAGCATGGGGATTTCAATGTACTCCAAAGCATTCTTAAAATGAAGGCCTGTTTTGTTGCCCATGGATTTAGAGTTTACATTAATTGTCTGGTATCACTCTAGGACAAACTTTGTTTTGGAATTTGAGGGAAACTGCTGTTTATCTTGGAAAGAAAATAGTTTTAAATGCCTCATTTTCTGCTATGGATGTATTTAAGTAAACATTTTATTGATTTGTATCTTTTGAGTTATTAGACAGGCATATCAAGTAATTGGAATGACAGTATGGCTTATACTCTTGTAAGCCCTATTAGACTTCCTCTTATTCTTTTGGTACTTCTGTAATAAAAATGTACTGTAGAAACCAAAAGTGCAAAAGAATCAATGAGTGTTTAATTGAATACTAAGGTAGAAATTTCGAATTCCAGGAGCAGATTTTAGGAAGTCTAAATGGGATCACTTACCTAGAACACAGATTTCAAGATCTTTTAGTCACCAACATCCTTATTAAGAGCATTTTCAGACACTCAGAGAAAGTGAATTTTAATTTGAAGTGAGCATACACATATTCACCAAGATTATAGAGTTTACAATTTTCTACTCAGTGTGTCACATCTATCCTGTCCATACCAGTCCATATTATACATTGATGGTTTTCCAAATCATTTAGGAAATCAAACCAAGGCACAACACTGGTGGTATAATGTTTTAAGATTCTGACTTCAGGGTTCATGAGTTCAATTCCTGGCTGGAAAAGAATGATCTGTGCCCTGTGGTGGCACGGCCACAGATAACAATGAAAACCCAAGTTGTTTCAGATGACTCACACCATGAATTAGAACAGCTGAATATGTACCTTTAATGGTGAAATTTTTAATATATATATATATATATATATATATATATATATAATTTTTTTAAGCATATGATAATACTCTCCTGAAGTGAAAGTGAAGTCGCTCAGTCATGTCCAACTCTTTGCGACCCCACGGACTGCAGCCTCCCAGGCTCCTCAGTCTGTAGGATTCTCCAGGCAGGAATACTGGAATGGATTGCCATTTCCTTCTCCAGGGGATCTTCCCAACTCAGGAATGGATCCCGGATCTGCATTGCAGGCAGATACTTTACCCTCTGAGCCACCAGGGAAGCCCAATACTCTACTGATGTTGTAATGCATTTTAAGGCACATGGGAACTATGAAATAAAAAAAGATTAGAAAGATATTGTTGAGATATCTACATGTTTTTTAAATATTTTACGGTTCCAGTTTTGCTATCATTTATCAGAGGCTCTAAAAATTTAACATGTTTTTTATTTTATATATTTATGATGTTTTTGTCATCATCTTTTATGTATTTGGGGTTATTAATTACGTAAATGTTAAAATGAATATCTTAAAGACGTTAATCCTGTCCCCTCTCTCTAACATTTTGTTCAGTTTTGACAGAGATTCCTTGTGGCTAAGTTAATACTGTGCAGGTACAACTGACAGTTATTTTCTGTGGTAAGAATGTAAAATGCACCAGTTGCATAGTATGCTATTTGAGAACTGAAGGTTGTCACGAGTGAACTAGGGTTGAAGGTAAGGAATCTAACCAAATGGAACACTTGAATACCAAGCCCCACAGAGTTAAGCCTTTCCTTAGAAGGAAAAGAGAACAGCTTTCTGGAGCTATGACTAAGCAGTTCAGTTGGAGAAAAGACTAAAGGCAACGGTAATGAAAAGAGTCTGTGTTAGTTTGGAAATTTTGTTTAAGTTTATATGTTTTATGTCAGAATCCCAGTTCTCGCCAGAGTCAGTTACCCAGTGATTTACTAGAGTGTCACTCCTTTGATCAGATTGAGTTAGAAGAATTTGATTTAGTACCACCCTTCTCTCTTTAGGAGGAAATAAGGTGCTAAACTCCAATTAAAATGAATGCTGCTGCTTCTAAGTCACTTCAGTCATGTCTGACTCTGTGCCACCCATAGACAGCAGCCCACCAGTCTCCTCTGTACCTTGAATTCTCTAGGCAAGAATACTGGGGTGGGTTGCCATTTCCTCCTCCAGTGCATGTATGCATGCTAAGTTGCTTCAGTCGTGTCTGATTCTGCATGACCCTTGCTATCATGTTCAAAATGTGGTTTTTTTTGTTTGTTTGTTTTTGTTTTTTGTTACTAGAAACTTATTTTAATTGTTCCAAGATTACTAGAGGAATAATAGAATACTTTGTCTCTAAGAAATAAAAGGGATTTAAAAACACTGTCCACAAATCTCCACAGTACTCTATATACTAATAAAAATTGAATACTCCTTTCCATAAATATCAATATGACTACCATAATTGTTGTCCCCGATTAGCTGAAAACAGGTATAATCTCTTAAGAATTGTTTTTAAGAATGTAAAAGAGGCATTCCTTTAACAATTATATGTACAAGTCTAGAATGTGTGAACTTTTAAATTCCCAATGAAAATAACATATATTAGGAAGATAATCCAATACTAAGTTGTTAGTATTCTGAGGTATTTAATACATAATTAAAAGCCTTTCAATGTGTGGATCACAATAAGCTGTGGAAAATTCTGAAAGAGATGGGAATACCAGACCACCAGACCTGCTTCTTGAGAAACCTATATGCAGGTCAGGAAGCAACAGTTAGAACTGGACATAGAACCACAGACTGGTTCCAAATAGGAAAAGGAAAATGTCAAGGCTGTATATTGTCACTTTGCTTATTTAAATTATATGCAGAGCACATCATGAGAAACACTGGGCTGGAAGAAGCAGCTGGAATCAAGGTTGCCGGGAGAAATACCAATAACTTCAGATATGCAGATGACACTACCATTATGGAAGAAAGTGAAAAGGAACTAAAAAGGCTCTTGATGAAAGTGAAAGAGGAGAGTGAAAAATTTGGCTTAAAACTCAACATTCAGAAAACGAAGATC
>CADEAB010000081.1:927585-1006636 GCA_902825105.1 Syncerus caffer
TTTTCAAACAAAATTTTTTTTTTTTTTTAAGCCAAGATTTAACAAACACCTTTAAGATGTTCATTTTAATTTACATAATTCATAACTCCAAATACATAAAAGATGATGACAAAAACATCACAAATACATAAAATAAAAATTTGTGTATAATTTTTGGCCTCTGGTAATAGCAAAACTAGAACAGAAAAAAATTAAAAACATTAATGATATTTCAACAATGTTTTACTAATCTTTTCATTTAATATTACTCGTGTGCTTTAAAGTGCATTACAACATCAATAGAGTATTGGGCTTCCCTAGTGGCTCAGTGGGTAAAGTGTCTGCCTTGCAATGCAGAACTGGGTTCCATTCCTGGGTTGGGATATCCCCTGGAGAAGGGAATGGCAACCAGTTTCAGTATTCCTGCCTGGAGAATCCTATAGACGGAGGAGCCTGGGAGGCTAAAGTCTATGGGGTCGCAAAGAGTTGGACGACTGAGCAACTTCACTTTCACTTCAGTAGAGTAATTATCATTTGTTTTAAAATCTATAAAAATCTGGTAAAAAAAAATCTGGTAAAAAATTTCATCTTTAAAGGTACATATTCAGCTATTCTAATTCATGGTGTGAGTAATCTGAACAACTTGGGTTTTCATTGTTATTTGTGGCCATGCGACCCAGGACACGGTTCATTCTTTTCCAACCAGGACTTAAACTCGTGATCCCTACAGTGAGAATCTTAAAACACTAGACCACCAGGGTAGTGCCCTGTTTTCATTTCCTAATGATTTGGAAAATCCGTCAAAGTACAATATGGACTGGTATGAACAGGATAGATGTGACACACTGAGTAGAAAATTGTAAACTGTATAATCTTGGTGAATATATGACTGCTCAAGTCAAATTAAAATTCACTTTCTCTGAGTGTCTGAAAATGCTCTTAATAAGGATGTTGGTGACTGAAAGATCTTGAAATCTGTGTTCTAGGTCAGTGATACAACTTAGACTTCCTAAAATCTGTTCCTGGAATTCTAAACTTCAACCTAGTATCCAATCAAGAACTAATTGATTCTTTTACACTTTTGGTTTCTACAGTACAGTTTTACTACAGAAGTACCAAAAGAAGAAGTCTAGCAGGCCTTACAGAGTATAAGCCAGACTGTCATTCCAATTACTTGATATGCCTGTCTAATAAGTCAAGAGATACAATCAATGAAATGTTTACTGAAATACATCCAAAAAGTGAGGCATTTAAAATTCCTATCATCACTATTTCCTTACCAAGATAAACAACCATTTGCCACAAACTCCAAACTAAATTTTGTCCTAGAGTGATACAGGAAAATTAATGTAACCTCTAAATACATGGGCAACAATACACTTAAATTACAATCTTCAGCAAGGTGGCTTCAACTTGCTTTTCCTCTTTAATTGTACCTGTCTTGGGAGATGAAACATTTAAAACTGTCTTCTAAACTTCTTACTACTATCACCATAGACCCCCTTGCCTAGTAAAGTGTCATTATGGAGTACCCAGTGTCAGAGCCTAATTGATTAAAAAAAAAAAAAAATCCGAAGACATAAAGTTCTTGAAAATTTAAAAGTTTGCCACCTGGCTTCTGAATATTAATGAATATTCAAATTCGTAGGTGCATAAGCCTCAATATATATTCAGTTCATTGTTCAACCTTCTGAGACATAAGATGGTGAAAGATCTGACTACTTTCATATATAAAACAGTAAAAAGCACACACAGATGGTTTAGCCTGGACTTACACATCAATGTCTTCATTCTCACCTGCAGGGTCCCTAAACTGGATTTCATCATCATCTTCAGGATCAAAGGCTCTGTTTCACTAAGTTCAGCTAAAAAGAGTAAAAGCATACTCTTAAAGATATAAAATCAAGATGTTACTAGATTAATTGCATATTTAAAGAAATAATACTGGATTAATACTAAACACTGAACTTTACAAGAAACTGCTTGCAATCAAACTTTGGTTCAACAATTTTATTCCAAGAAAAATCTTCCTAACTACAAATATATCACAGAGAACAAGCTCATGATGAATCCTCTATAAGAAATTTACTGCCAAGTTAGTATTGATCTGATTCCCAATTATCTTAGTATTTTTAAATGACCTATATGTCATTAGAACCTTCACTCTTACTCAAAAACTCATAAATTTATTATAAAATGCACTGTGATGCAATAAAAAAAATGCTATCATGTTCAAATGTGAGTTTATTACACTTGTTCTTTTTTGTTACTAGAAACTTATTTTAATTGTTCCAAGCTTACTAGAGGAAGAATAGAATACTTTTGTCTCTAAGAAATATAAGGGGAAGATGGCGGAGGGAGGAGGAGCTAAGATGGTGGAGGAATAGGACAGGGAGACCACTTTCTCCCCCACAAATTCATCAAAAGAACATTAAAACGCTGAGTAAATTCCACAAAACAAATTCTGAAAGCCGGGAGAGGACATCAGGCACCCAGAAAAGCATCCCTTTGTCTTCAAAAGGATGTAGGAAAAAATAAAGACAAAAAAAGAGACAAAAGAGGGAAGGATGGAGCTCCATCCTGGGAAGGGAGTCTTAAAAAGAGAGAAGTTTCCAAACACCAGGAGACACTCTCACTGCCTAATCTGTGCTGAGCCTTGGAAGCACAGAGGGCAATATAACAGGGAGGAAAAATAAATAATTAAAACCCACAGATTGTGAGCCCAACAGTGACTCCCCCAGTGGAGAAGTAGCACAGACACCTGCACCCACTACTAGCAAGCGGGGGCTGGGCAGGGAGGACCGGGCTGCATTGCTTAGAGTAAGGATGTGGCCTGATTGCCCGGAGCACAATCTGAGCGAACTAACTTGGGTTAGTAAACCAGACTGTGGGATAACTACCACACAAAAAGCCAGCCCTAACCTAAGACACTGCCAGGCCTGCACACAGACCAAGCGACTGAACAGAGATAGCCAGCTGCAGACCATCCCCCTCCAGTGACAAGCAGCCAGAGCTGGAAGTGGGCAATAACAGCCCCAGAAAGACATTATCTACAAAACTGTAAACAGTCTTCTTTGCTAACTAAGACTTCTTGGTGTTCTGAACGGTCAACATCCACCTGAGAATGTGCGCCAGTTGTACACAGAGAAAACCGAGTGGTGGGGAGACGATAAGTTGCAGCAACCATGCTCTCCAAATACCTCATCACCTGAGCTGCTTGGACCTGGGAAGGGCATATAATGCAGGCCCAACCAACTCTGTGCCTCTGAGGACTACCTGAGCGCCTGAACCTGAGTGGCTTAGACCTGGAAGGTGCATGCAGCCCAGGGCCAGTCTTGGATGTGTCCTGGTGGAGCAACCTAGAGCCTGGGCAGTGTGGGCAGGGAGGGTACATGCACCGTGAGCCAGGGCAGGCCCAGTGTGGCTGAAGCACTGTGAGCACACGCCAATGTTATTTGTTTGCAGGGTCCCTCCCTCCCCACAGTGTGACTGAACATGTGAGCCTAAAAAAAAAAAAAAAAAAAGTGTCCACTACCTCCCCCTTTGTGTCAGGGCAGAAATCAGACACTGAAGAGACCAGCAAACAGAAGAAGCTAAAACAGGGAACTGCCTTGGAAGCGAGAGATTAAAACCCTGTCGTTAGTACTGACTACATAGGAAGGGGCCTACAGATCTTGAGAAATATAAGCCAGACCAAGAAACTAGCGGAAAATGAACTGAACCCACAATAAACACAACAACACCAGAGAAAGTCCTGCTGCTGCTGCCAAGTCACTTCAGTTGTGTCTGACTCTGTGCTACCCCATACATGGTAGCCCACCAGGCTCCCCCATCCCTGGGATTCTCCAGGCAAGAACACTGGAGTGGGTTACCATTTCATTATCCAATGCATGAAAGTGAAAAGTCAAAGTGAAGTTGCTGAGTCTTGTCCAAATTTTAGTGACCCCATGGACTGCAGCCTACCAGGCTCCTCCATCCATGGGATTTTCCATGCAAGAGTACTGGAGTGGGGTGCCATCGCCTTCTCCAAGAAAGTCCTAGATATATTTTTACTATTTTTACAATCATTCTTTCTTTCTTTTTTATTTTTATTTATTTATTTTTTTTTAATTTTTAAGTCCACTGTTGCTACTGCTGCTGCTAAGTCACTTCAGTCGTGTCCGACTCTGTGAGTCCTCTGTTACTCCTTTAATTTTCACTTTTATAACCTAGTATTACTTAGCAAAAAAAAAAAAAAAAAAAAAAAAGACCCTATTAAAAAAAAAAAAAAGCAAACTTCATATATATATATATATATATATATATATATATATATATATATATATATATATATAATAAATTTTGTGACATTTTTTTCTTTTTTCTCTTTCCTTTTTTTTTAAATCTTCTTTTCTTTAACATTGTATTTTTGAAATTCAAAACTCTACTCTAAATTTTTAATTTTTGCTTTTTGGTATTTGTTATCAATTTTGTGTGTGTATGTGTATCTATCTACCTATCTATCTATCTATATCTATATATATCTATCTATATCTATATATATATATCTATATATAGATATAGATATATAATATTTATGACTTTTTTCTCTTTCTTTTTCTTCTTCTTTTCTTTAACATTATATTTCTGAAATTTCAAACTCTACTCTAGATTTTTATTTTTTTCTTTTTGGTATTTATTATCAATTTTGTACCTTTAAGAACCCAATCTTCACTATCCATTTTTACTTGGGAGTGAGATTACTGGTTTGACTATTCTCTGCCCCTTTGGACTCTCCATTTTTCTCCACCAGGTCGCCTGTGTCTCCTCCCTAACCCCTCTCTGCTCTACCCAATTCTGTGAATTTCTGTGTGTTCCAGACAGTGGAGAGCACTTAGGCAGCTGATTACTGGCTGGATCTGTCTCTCTCCTTTTCATTCCCCCATTTTATCTTCCTGTCCACCTCTGTCTCCTTCCTCCCTCTTCTATTCTCTGTGTAACTCCGTGAACATCTCTGAGCGGTCCAGTTGTGGAGTGTACATAAGGAAGTGATTATTGGCTAAGCTGCTCTCTCCTCTATTGATTCCACCTCATCTCATTCAGGTCACCTCTAACTCCCCACTCCCTCCTCTCTTCTCCATATAACTCTGTGAACCTCTCTGGATGTCCCTCACTGTGGAGAAACTTTTCATCTTTAACCTAGATGTTATATCAATGGTGCTGTATAGAAGAAGTTTTGAGACTACTGTAAAAATAAGACTGAAAACCGGAAGCAGGAGGCTTAAGTCCAACCCTGACTCCATGGAACTCCTGACTCCAGGGAGCATTAATTGACAGGAGTTCATCAAACGCCTCCATACCTACACTGAAACCAAACACCACACAAGAGCCAACAAGTTCCAGAGCAAGACATACCACGTAATTCTCCAGAAACACAGGAACACAGCCCTAAACTCCAATATACAGGCTGCCCAAAGTAACTGCAAAACCATAGACATCTCATAAGTCATTACTAGACACTTCATTGCACTCCAAAAAGAAGAAATCCAGCTCCACCCACCATAACACTGACACAAGCTTCCCTAAACAAGAAACCTTGACAAGTCACCTGTATAAACCCTCACACAGCAAGGAAACTCCACAATATAGATAACTCCACAAACTGCCAGAATACAGAAAGGACACCCCAAACTCAGCAATATAAACAAGATGAAGAGACAGAGGAATACCCAGCACGTAAAGGAACAGGATAGATGCCCACCAAACCAAACGAAAGAGGAAGAGATAAGGAATCTCCCTGATAAAGAATCCTGAATAATGATAGTGAAAATGATCAAAAATTTTGAAATCAATATGGAATCACAGATAAATAGCCTGGATATAAGGATTGAGAAGATTCAAGAAAGGCTAAACAAGGGCCTAGAAGAAATAAAAAAGAGGTAATGTATAATGAATAATGCAATAAATGAGATCAAATACACTCTGGAGGCAACAAATAAAAGCATAACAGAGGCAAAGGTAGGATTAGTGAATTAGAAGATAGAATGGTAGAAATATATGAATCAGAGAGGAAAAAAGAAAAGAAATAAGGACAATCTCAGAGACGTCAGGCACAATATTAACTGTATTTCAAAAATACAATTCGAATCATAGGAGTCCCAGAAGATGAAGACAAAAAGAAAGATCTGAGAAAATACTTGAGTAGATAATAGTTGAAAACTTCCCAAAAATGTATAAGGAAATAAGTCACCCAAGTCCAGGAAACCCAGAGAGTCCCAAACAGGAAAAACCCAAGGCAAAACACCCCAAGACACATATTAATCAAATTAACAAAGATCAAACACAAATAACAAGTATTAAAAGCAGCAAGGGTAAAACAACAAATATCACACAAGGGAATTACCATAAGGATAACAGCTGATCTTTCAATAGAAACTCTTCAAGCAAGGAGGGAATGGCAAGACATACTTAAAGAGATGAAAGAAAGTAAGCTACAGCCCAGATTACTGTACCCAGCAAGGATCTCATTCAAATATGAAAGAGAAATCAAAAGCTTTATAGATAAGCAAAATCTAAGAGAATTCAGCACCACCAAACCACCTATCCAACAAATACTAAAGGATATTCTCTAAACAAGAAACACAAAAAGGGTGTACAAATTTGAACCCAAAACAATAAAGCAAATGGGAACAGGATCATACTTATCAATAATTACCTTAAACGTAAATGGGTTGAGTGCCCCAACAAAAAGACAAAGACTGGCAGAATGGATACAAAAACAAAACCCTTACATGTGTTGTTTACAAGAGACCCACCTCAAAACAGGGGACACATACAGACTGAAAGTGAAGGGCTGGAGAAAGATTTTTCATGCAAAAAGAGACCAAAAGAAAACAGGAGTAGCAATATTCATATCAGATTAAATAGACTTTAAAACAAAGGCTGTGAAAAGAGACAAAGAAGACACTACATAATGATCAAAGGATCAATCCAAGAAGAAGATATAATAATTATAAATATATATGCACCCAACATAGGAGCACCACAATATGTAAGACAAATGCTAACAAGTATGAAAGGGGAAATTAACAATAGCACAATAATAGTGGGAGACTCTAATACTCCACTCACACCTATGGATAGATCAACTAAACAGAATATTAACGAGGAAACACAAACTTAAAATGATATAATAAACTAGATAGACTTAATTGATATCTATAGGACATTTCACCACAAAACGATGAATTTCACCTTTTTCTCAAGCTAACACAGAACCTTCTCCAGGATAAATCACATCCTGGGTCATAAATTTAGCCTTGGTAAATTAAAAAAAAAAAATTTGAAATCATTCTAGGCATCTTTTCTGACCACAATGCAGTAAGATTAGATCTCAATTACAGGAGAAAAATATTAAAAATTCCAACATATGGAGGTTGGACAACACGCTGCTGAATAACCAACAAATCACAGAAGATATCAAAATTTGCATAGAAACAAATGAAAATTAAAACACAACACCCCAAACCTGTGGGACACTGTAAAAGCAGTCCTAAGGGGAAAGTTCATAGAAATACAGGCATACATCAAGAAACAAGAAAAAAATCAAATAAATACCCTAACTCTACACCTAAAGCAACTAGAAAAGGCAGAAATGAAGAACCCCAGGGTTAGTAGAAGGAAATAAATTTTAAAAATTAGGATAGAAATAAATGCAAAATATACAAAAGAGACCATAGCAAAAATCAACAAAGCTAACAGCTGGTTCTTTGAAAGGATAAATAAAATTGACAAACCATTAGCCAGACTCATCAAGAAACAAAGGGAGAAAAATCAAATCAACAAAATCAGAAATGAAAATGAAGAGATCACAACAGACAACAGAGAAATACAAAGGATCATAAGAGACTACTATCAGCAATTATATGCCCATAAAATGGACGTGGAAGAAAGTGACAAATTCTTAGAAAAGTACAACTTTCCAAAACTCGACCAGGAAGAAATAGAAAATCTTAACAGACCCATCACAAGCACAAAAACTGAAATTGTAATCAGAAATCTTCCAGCAAACAAAAGCCCAGGTCCGACGGCTTCACTGCTGAATTCTACCAAAAATTTAGAGAAGAGCTAACATCTACCCTACTCAATTTTTTTCAGAAAATTGCAGAGGAAGGTAAACTTCCAAACTCATTCTATGAGGCCACTATCACCCTAATACCGAAACCTGACAAAGATGCCACAAAAAAAAGAAAACTGCAGGCCAATATCACTGATGAACATAGATGCAAAAATCCTTAACAAAATTCTAGCAATCAGAATCTGACAACACATTAAAAAAATCATACACCATGACCAAGTGGGCTTTATCCCAAGGATGCAAGGATTCTTCAATATCCACAAATCGATCAATGTAATACACTGCATTAACATATTGAAAAATAAAACCCATATGATTATCTCAATAGATGCAGAGAAAGCCTTTGACAAAATTCAACATCCTTTTATGATAAAAACTCTCAAGAAAGCAGGAATAGAAGGAACATACCTCAACATAATTAAAGCTATATATGACAAACCCACAGCAAACATTATTCTCAATGGTGAAAAATCGAAAGCATTTCCCCTAAAGTCAGGAACAAGACAAGGGTGCCCACTTTCACCATTACTATTTAACTTAGTTTTGGAAGTTTTGGCCACAGCAATCAGAGCAGAAAAAGAAATAAAAGGAATCCAAATTGGAAAAGAAGAAGTAAAACTTTCACTGTTTGCAGACATGATCCTCTACATAGAAACCCCTAAATTACTAGAACTAATAAAAGAATATAGTAAATTTGCAGGATATAAAATCAACACACAGAAATCCCTTGCATTCCTATACACTAATAATGAGGAAATAGAGAAATTAAGGAAATAGTTCCATTTACCATTTCAATGAAAATACTAAAATACTTAGGAATATACCTACCTAAAGAAACTAAAGACTATATAAATATCAAACACTGGTTAAAGAAATCAAAGAAGCCACTAATAGATGGATAAATATACCATGTTCATGGATTGGAAGAATCAATATAGTGAAAATGAGTATACTACCCAAAGCAATTTTTAGATTCAATGAAATCCCTATCAAGCTACCAACGGTATTCTTCACAGAGTTAGAACAAATAAGTTCACAATTTGTATGGGAAACACACACACACACACACACACACACACACACACACACAAAACAACCAAAAAAAACCACCTCGAATAGCTAAAGCAATCTTGAGAATGAATGGAACTGGAGGAATCAACCTGCCTGACTTCAGGCTGTACTACAAAGCCACAGTTATCAAGACAGTATGGTACTGGAACAAAGACAGAAATACAGGTTAATGGAACAAACTAGAAAGCCCAGAGATAAATCCATGCACCTATAGACACCTTATCTTTGACAAAGGAGGCAAGATTATTCAATGGATTAAAGACAATCTCTTTAACAAGTGGTGCTGGGAAAAAAGGTCAACCACTTATAACAATGAAACTAGTACACTTTCTAACACCATACACAAAAATAAACTCAAAATGGATTAAAGGTATAAACGTAAGGCCAGAGAATATGAAACTCCTAGAGCAGAACATAGGGAAAACACTCTCCAACATACATCACAGCAGGATCCTCTATGACCCACCTCCCAGAATATTGGAAATAAAAGGAAAAATAAACAAATGGGACATAATTAAACTTAAAGCTTCTGCACAACAAAGGAAACTATAAGCAAGGTGAAAAGACTTCCTTCAGAATGGAAGAAAATAAAATCAAATGAAGCAACTGACAAACAACTAATCTCAAAAATACATAAGCAACTCCTACAGCTCAATTACAAAAAAATAAATGACACAATCAAAAAATGGGCCAAAGAACTAAATAGACATTTCTCCAAAGAAGACATACAGATGGTTAACAAACATATGAAAAGATGCTCAACATCACTCATTATCAGAGAAATACAAATCAAACTACTATGAGGTACATTTCACGCCAGTCAGAAGGTGTGATTCAAAAGTCTAGAAGCAATAAATGCTGGAGAGGTTGTGGAGAAAAGGGAACCCTCTTACACTGTTAGTGGGAATGCAGACTAGTGCAGCAACTATGGAGAACAATGTGGAGATTCCTTAAAAAACTGGAAATAGAACTGCCTTCAGTTCAATTCAGTTCAGTTCAGTTGGTTAGTCGTGTCCGACTCTTTGCAACCCCATGAATCGCAGCAGGCTAGGCCTCCCTGTCCATCACCAACTCCCAGACTTCACTTAGACTCACATCCATAGTGTCAGTGAGGCCATCCAGCCATCTCATTCTCTGCCGTCCCCTTCTGCTCCTGCTCCCGATCCCTCCCAGTATCAGTCTTTTCCAATGAATCAACTCTTCACATGAGGTGGCCAAACTACTGGAGTTTTAGCTTTAGCATCATTACTTCCAAAAATACGCCAGGGTTGATCTCCTTCAGAATGGACTGGTTGGATCTCCTTGCAGTTCAAGGGACTCTCAAGAGTCTTCTCCGACACCACAGTTCAAAAGCATCAATTATTTGGCACTCAGCCTTCTTCACTAGTCCAAATCTCACATCCATACATGACCACAGGAAAAACCATAGCCTTGACTAGATGGACCTTTGTTGGCAAAGTAATGTCTCTGCTTTTGAATATGCTATCTAAGTTGGTCATAGCTTTCCTTCCAAAGAGTAAGTGTCTTTTAATTCCATGGCTGCAGTCATTATCCGCAGTGACTTTGGAGCCCGCCCCCACCCCCCCCCCCCCCCCCCCCCCCCAAAAAAAAAAAAAGTCTGGCACTGTTTCCACTCTGTCCCCATCTATTTCCCACGAATTGATTGGACTAGATGCCATGATCTTCGTTTTCTGAATGTTGAGCTTTAAGCCAAATTTTTCACTCTCCTCTTTCACTTTCATCAACAGGCTTTTTAGTTCCTCTTCAATTTCTGCCAGAAGGGTGGAGTCATCTACATATCTGAGGTTATTGATATTTCACCCAGCAATCTTGATCCCAGCTTGTGTTTCT
The DNA here is from genome assembly GCA_902825105.1 of Syncerus caffer. Taxonomy (NCBI): domain Eukaryota; kingdom Metazoa; phylum Chordata; class Mammalia; order Artiodactyla; family Bovidae; genus Syncerus; species Syncerus caffer. Next base: position 938,603 of record CADEAB010000081.1, read on the forward strand.
TCCAGTCCAGCATTTCTCATGATACACTCTGCATTTATGTTAAATAAGCAGGGATGACATTATACAGCCTTGATGTACTCCTTTTCCTATTTGGAACCAGTCTGTTTTTCCATGTCCTGTTTTAACTGTTGCTTCCTGACCTGCATACGGATTGCTCAAGGGGCAGGTCAGGTGGTCTGGTATTCCCATCTCTTTCAGAATTTTCCACAGGCTATTGTGATCCACACAGTCAAAGTATTTGGCATAGTCAATAAAGCAGAAATATATGTTTTTCTGAAACTCTCTTGCTTTTTTCATGATCCAGCGGATGTTGGCTATTTGATCTCTGGCTCTTCTGCCTTTTCTAAAACCAGCTTGTACATCAGGAAGTTCACGGTTCACATATTGCTGAAGCCTGGCTTGGAAAATATGGAACATTACTTTGCTACCATAAGAGATGAGTTCAATTGTGCAGTAGTCTGAGCATTCTTTGGCATTACCTTTCTTTGGGATTGGAATGAAAACTGACCTTTTCCAGTCCTGTGGACACTGATGAGTTTTCCAAATTTGCTGGCATGTTGAGTGTAGCATTTTCACAGAATCATCTTTCAGGATTTGAACTGCCTTATTACCTTGCAATCCCACTGCTGGGCATACACATTGAGGAAAGCAGTATTGAAAGTGACACATGTATCCCAATGTTCATTACAGCACTTTTTATAATAGCAAGTACATGGAAGCAACCTAGATGCCCATCAGCAGATGAGTGGATAAGAAATCTGTTGTACATATACACAATGGAGTATTACTCAGCCATTAAAAAGAATATATTTGAATCATTTCTAATGAGGTGGGTGAAACTGGAGCCTATTATGCAGAGTGAAATAAGCCATAAAAAAAAAAAACACCAATACAGTATACTAATGCATATATATATGGAATTTAGAAAGATGGTAACAATAACCCTGTATACGAGACAGCAAAATATACACTGATGTATAGAACAGTCTTTTGGACTCTGTGGGAGAGGGAGAAGGTGGAATGATTAGCAGAATGGTATTGAAACACGTATAATATCATATATGAAAGGAGTCACCAGTCCAGGTTCAATGCACGATTCTGGCTTCTTGGGGTTTGTGCACTGGGACGACCCAGAGGGATGGTAAGGGGAGGGAGGAGGGAGGAGGGTTCAGGATGGGGAACACGTGTATATCTGCTGCAGATTCATGTTGATATATGGCAAAACCAATACAATATTGTAAAGTTTAAATAAATACATAAATAAATAAAATTAAAAAAAAAAGAAAGTAATGGGAAAATTCTGAAACATTGTAGGCTTGCTCAATTCATAAGGCAAAACAATTTGCTTAGCAACAAAGCTAGCTTGGATTGCTTAAATCAAGCCAACTTGCTTAGCTACAAAACCATGCAACAGAAGCATGAGACATGGACCAAAACAATAAAACAATGGTGGTATGAGACTTACATTCTGCCTAGTGAGCTCCATGAGTTAATAAACACCGAAAAAAAAATGCTCTTTGGGCCCTAAGACATGTTCTTCTCAGAATGTTCCCCTAAACAATAAAACTATCAGAAAACAAGGACTACAACCTGTCCAGTGGTCATCAAGTTAATTACTCCCCAAATGGGCTCTAGGCATACAAAACACAATCACTTATGGAAAGGTGACTTTTCAAAATGAAAGACATGCATTGTAATGAGACCTGAAAATATTTTTCCCAAGTAATATGTCAGGGAATTCTAGCGTGCTGCAGTCCAAGGAATCAAAGAGTCAGATAAGACAGAGCAACTGAACTGAACTTTGATAGTCCTAGACTGACCATATAGAGCGGGAATAGCAAACTTGCCCGCCCTACCTGTGGGAGGCACTGATGATGGAAACACGCTGTCTACTCAAGAAAAAGAAGATCTTTCCCCTCTCCCCTCTTCCTCTAATTGTGAAAGTGTAACTGAGTACTTAAGGCAACACTTGTGAATCTTCCAAGTGTCCTACTCTAATAAATCACTTCTTTTCTAGCACTTCGCTTCTCGCTTAATTTCTTTCTAGGATTAAGTCATAGTTGCTTAGTTGTGTCTGACTTTTCGCGACCCCATGGACTGTAGCCCACCATGCTACTCTGTCCATGGGATTCTCTAGGCAAAAATACTGGAGTGGGTTGTCATTTCCGACTCCAGGAGACCTTCCCAACTGTACATGAAGGAGACTGAATTAATGTGCAGTAGAGGATAAACCTGGTTGACCTCTTACAGAAAACCGGCTCTTGAGTCTTTAAATTATATACCAATTCTATACCTCTGCTTGGCCGATTGTTTATTTATATAGGTTTTAAGGTGAATGACCTGGGGCTATTTGTTCCATCATGAGACATAAAGGACTGTGGTGCCAGAGCTCTTTGGAGCCCTGGAAACAACACCTGATGGTTTCACAAGGTCCGACTCTGTTTCTCTTTGCCTAGGGGAGATGTCAGTGGTGTTCCCCTTTCCTACTTCCAAGGGCACATGGAGAGAGCACTGAGACTGGACACACAAATGAGAGAGGCTCAAAGAGAAGTGGGTGTGGGCAGCCTAGTAGGGGATGTTTCTAATATTTATAAAGTGGCTGAGTGTCATCATTCTCTGTGATGGAGAGACATGTTGTGAAACTATCAACTTCATCTTCTAGTTAGAAGTATGTATGAGGGAGGTGACATGCAATACAAGTATAACTAACTTTGTTTTATTAGGTGACATGCAACACAATATTACTAATGTTGTTTTATGTTATATACAAAAGTTAATAGAGTAAACCCTAAGAGTTCTCATCAAAACGAAAATAATTTTTTCTATTTAATTTTGTATCCATATGAAATGATGAATGTTCACTAGATTTACTGCACTGACTCATGATACTGAACCCCTTAAACTTACACAGGGCTATATGACAATTCTATTAATATCTCAATAAGACTGAAAAAAAAAAAAGTCATGATCTTCCTCTCAGGGTGTCTGAAAAAAGGCAAAGCAAGCCAGCCTCAAAATAATGACAGGCAAACCTGATCTGTACGGTGGAGCAGGGCCATCAGGGTGACTTTCATGCTGAAATTGCCAAGCCAACCTTCATAATTAATCTAAGGCACAATTATGGCATTTATCCATGGCCATTCAATATATTTTTTTTTTAAAGTTAAGAACACTGCTACACTTACTGTTGTAAATGTTTGCTGTTGTTCAGTCACTCAGTCCTGTCTGACTCTTTGAAACCCCATGAACCTTAGTACACCAGGATTCCCTGTCCTTCACTGTCTCCCAGAGTTTGCTCAAACTCATGTTTATTGACTCAGTGATGCCATCAATCCATTTCATCCTCTGCCATCCCCTTCTCCTCTTGTCTTCCATCTTTCCCAGCATCAGAGGCCTTTCCTATGAGTCAGCTCTTCATATCAGGTGGCCAAAGTTTTGGAGCTTCAGCTTCAACATCAGCCCTTCCAATGAATATTCAGGGTTGATTTCCTTTAGTATTGAATGGTTGTCAATGTTTAGAGAAATAAATATAGTAAAGCTATATTTTTTTAGTACTCTATGATCTTAAGCATTGAGAATTAAAGTGTTTCATTTATTTGATAAACGTCAGGAAGGAGTCCTCTCAACTCTACTTCCTTTCTTCTCAGTACATAACTTTCAACTGGGGGTGAGGATCTTTCCTATGCACTACCCGGCCAATTGTCACCCTACTTCCTAAGCCTGGATCTGCTTCCAACATCTCATTCTTTGTGCTTTCAGGCCTATCTATCTATCTATCTATCAGGCCTATACTATCTCCAAGTTTCTTTATCACTACCAAGTGAAGTAACATTCGCTGGCATCATTGACTCTGAGACATATTCACTTCTATTGTCACAAACACACAATTTATTCACGTTTCTCAAGGAGATGTGGAATGAGAGCCTGAAGCTAGATTTTAAATAAAAAATGACAATACCTCGTATTTGGCAGATTTTAAATCACCAAGTGTTTCACTTTCCTCATCTCAGTTTCTTCCTCAAAAACTGAAACATTGTCAGATCAACAGGGGCCTTATCATGCTTTTTCCTTTCCACAGGCAAGGGCTGGGGCTCAAGAGAGTGTTACAGAGGGGGCCACGGAGAGTGACATGGGAATGATTCCTTTAGCCAGGTCCAGGTCTCCCTAAGCCATCCCTGGGCCAGGAAAGTCTCTGAGGACTAGAATACCCTACTCTGTTTGTGGGCAATTACAAGCTTAGGGACTACCAGAGCACAGAACAGGAGCCTCCTTTCAGGGGACACCACCCACTACAGTCTAGGGATTCAGCAGATGTTTGGGTACTGCCAGGTCATTCAGGAGGATGAGGCAATGATGCAATATTCAGGGAGAAATACAGAAATACCTAGATTTACACCTTACTTCAGCTTAACAGCTGTTCTCCAAGGGCTCAGGCTTAGGCCAGCTCCCAGGAAGAAACCTCCCAGTACTGCCTGCCCTCCATAGGGCCAAGTAGGCAGATTCACTGATGGGATGTCACCAGCAGGATTTGGGGAGCAGCTGTGCACAGTGGCCCCTCCCACAGGTGAGGAAGGAGATATGATGGGTTGTGGGGACACTGGTCTGGTGCCGTGACTGCAGAAGAAGAGCTCTGGGACTCTCCACCATGGTCTGGGCTCTGATCACACTCTGCTGCACAGGAAGGGGACTGGCTGGCAGCCCCAGGCTGACACTTTTCTCCCTCTGCCCTGAATTCCCTTGGATTCATGACCTTGACCTCTCCACTTTGCACATCTTTCTCCTCTCAGGGTCCTGGCCCCAGTCAGTCCTGACACAGACACTCAAGAGTCTGTAGTTCTGAGACAGAGGATCCACATATTCTGCTCTGGAGACAGCAGTGATACTGGTGGTTACAAGGCAGGTGTGCTGTGATCAGCAGTGGCCAAGGGCTACCCAGCAGCCCCAGTGCATAATGTCGTCCTTGCCCTTGGGGTCCCTCTCCATTCTCCATTCCATGTCTGGCCATATGGCCTCCCTGGCCTCCTCCAGCAGCAGCTAGAGGACTCACTCTGTTGCCTGAGTGCTTTCTTTCCAGGAGCATCTCACTCCCAGGGGTTCCACACTTAGGGAGAGCAAAACTTCCCTGGGCTCACCACCCAGCCCTTGCCCAATACCACACAGGGGTCGAGTGTCTGGGATCTGAAACCAGTCTCCCAAGCACAGGTTCTGAACCTAACCATGGCTTCGGGAATAGATCCCCAACACGTTGCTGCTGCCTCTTCCAAAACAGAAGCAGGACCAAAGCTCTCTTAGGAAAATGACTTGGGAAACTAAAGGGTGCTCATCCTCCTCCTGCCCTGAGGGCCTCAAGCTGCAGACACTACACAGCTCCACTATGACAAGCATAGAGGTGGAACCAGAGGTGGTGAAGGGGACCAGCTTACCTGAAGATGACTTCCACCCGCACTGGTTCAGCTCCCAATGGCCTTAGGTCCTCAAACACCTGATTTAACTGATCTCCTATCCTCTCAGTCACCCGTGTCCACCCCATCCTGAAAGCAAGAACCAAAATTATCCAAAAGCAAGCAGATGACATGTTAACATGTGTATTTAGGAAGCCAAGGGATAAACTGAAAACTGGAGAGCCAACCCCGATATGTGAGTGTGATTGTCCTCTTTTCTCCAAATCTGAGCAAACTTTTCAAGAGCTGGACTAGTGGACAATTGAAGTGCCGAGTTGGTGCTCGGGTCAAAAAGCCCTTCTAAAGACACTGACCATCATCCCACAGCCCCATTTCTGTCCCTTTCTCGGCCCACCACATCCTGGCACCTCAAGAAAGGGACCCCACGTCCAGTGCCAAGTGGCAGCAGACCCTAGTTCACTGGATTATTGAGTCCACAGAGTGGCTCCACGGCCTCTTTCTGGAGCACGTGGCCCCGGTTGGCTCCTTACCTGCTTCAGCCTTCACTCCAGCCGCTCGTTCCAATAACTCATTTTGTGGCAGCAAATAGAAATGGTGGTCAGTGGGGGTGAACCAGGGACTAGCTGAAGGTCACCTTGTGGGAAAGTGGGGGACCCAAAGTGGGAATTTAACGTTTGTGCAGCTGGGCCTCACCACTTGTCCCTGCTGAACCCTGATGGGAGAGAATTGCTGACTAAGCAGTGTCCAGGAATCACGCGGCCCAACCAATCCCAGCTCCTGTTTCCTTCCGGAACAAAGCTCATGAGATCTTGGAATCGCCAGTGGGTCTCCCAAGGAGTCCAGAAGGGGCTTATTTAAAGAGGCAGGGAGGGCAGGGGGAGAGGGGAAGTCTTGTTGCCTATGGCCACGCCCACAGCAATTGTGGGGGTGGGGGGGCGAGGAGGAGCATTAGGGTGTGGGTAAGGCTGGGTGGGGGGTGGCATGGCGGTGGGATGATGGCTTGGGGGTAGGGAGTGGGGTTGGGATAAGGTGGGGTGGGGGGTGCGGTGGTGGTGGGGTATGGGGTCAGGGTAAGGGAGTCGGGTGAGGTTTTGGTAGAGGTGTCGGGTGGGGATGGGGGTTAGGGTGTGGGTTGGGGGTGGGGTGGGGGAATTGGGAAGAGTCCCTTGTAACTGGGTGTCCAAATGGCGCTTGAGGGCACGGGTAGACAGGTGCACACAGAAAGCTACACAGATAGAAAGAACAGGGGGCCTCACTCAGAATGTTGTGGGCCCTAAGTGGTGATAGGCTAGCAACAGGGACACAACATTGACAAGGAATGACCTAGATAGGTGCACACTGAGAAAGCGGTTCTCCAAGTCAGCTGAACCCAGAGGTCCTTGTTTTCTGGTCCCCTGAAGGAATGCACAAGAAGTGGATCAGGCCAACATGACTGGTCCAAGGTGATGGGATAATGCAGAACACAGGGGAATGTCACTCAACAGTCCAGGGCCATTGCTCCCAACCCTGCTGGATGCTCTTCAGGTAGGTCCCTGTCACGAGGAAATGCCAAGATTTTGTAAGCTTTGAGGGTAAGTCACAGAGTTAGTGCAACCTGGCATGGCTGGTGCTTCTGCATATGTCCAAGTTTACTCACAGGGATGTTAGTGTGTACACACGCATGTGTGTGCACAAGTGCGAGCAGAAGCACCTTCAAGTATACTTATGATTATGAGCTCTCAGAACTGACCTAGCCAGGTGATGGGAGTTGGATAGCGAAAACATGAAAGTCATAGGGAAAGGTACATAGACTTTGGCCAGCAGAAGCACTGAAGCCTGGGAATCGATCCCCGTTATCTCACAGAAAGAGCAAGTTCTACATGGAATCACAGTGGTGCACACAGGATGCCTGGCAGAAAGGAGTGGCAGGAAGAAAGTGGCTGGGGGTGCCCAGTGAGAGCGCAGAGTTTCCAAAACACAGAACAGGCTGCAATCCCAGACACAGAAGCTGCGGTGGGTGACCCCACAGCCCCTTGAACACCTGACTACAAGGGGCTCTCCATCCTTCTCAAGTGCCCTGCATACTTTCCCTGACCTTGCCATGAGCATGAGCAAGCCTTGCTTTTTGTGTGTGTGGTTTCAGTGATGGACAAGCACTGCAGAATAAGCACCTGCTACCTGCAGAGTCTTCCAGTTTGAACCATCAACATTTGTGCTCATTGCAGAAAAAACTAAAAATATGCCATGTTATTTGTAAAAAGACAGAAGAAATAATTTTTAATAAAGATTTTATTTCTATAAATACTAATTTTACTTACATTTTTTTGCAACATTAATAAAATAAACTTTATCTGAAATAACAAAATAGACAAGGGGATTCACAAAGGACAATGACAAAATAATTATCTTGACAGATATTAAATATATTTGTAAACAAAACAAAGTGACATTGCCTTAAAAAATCAATAGAAAAACAGAGAAAGCTCCTGAAAGAACTCAACTCACTGTTAACTATTGTCGGGAGCCGCACTAGGCATTACTGATAAAATGAAGGCATGGCCCCAGACCCCTCTCCTCATTCCACAGGCAAAGTCCCAGGATGAAGGAGTTAGGCCTTGTAATTCTGACTTGTCTTTTCCTCTCCTTGGCTGAGTTGACTAAAAATGAATATAAATGTGCTTATTGTTTTTGAGAGAAGCATGAAAAGGCACAAAGCCTTCTGCAGCTGTGTTCAGAGAATAACTCATAAAGTTTATCACTGACATATGTTCAAGGACTTTTACAAAAAAATGTTCTAGGATGAGCACAGAAGCCGCAGCTTGAGATCATGATAGGGATTGCTATCTGAAGCCTATTTGTGAGGAAAGTGTTTATGGCAAAGGAGTTTGCTGAATTTAGGACTTAGGGATATTTAAAATAGTTAGAAGCTAAAGATCTAAGGTCTACTGTAATGTTAGCATATTCTACTATAGCTTATAGAAATTAGGGACTTTAGATATTATTAGCTAGAAGCCCTTTCTCAGGAATAGTGAGCCTAGGATACTAGGAGCAAACAGGACTTAGAAAGATAAGAAATAAATTGAGGGATATGGTATGAGTGCATGAGTTACAGTGTATTCACAAGGACACATGGGAACAAGTAGATAGAATCACTGAAGCAGAAACTCTTTTTAAGGGGCAACAATGATTTATGGAGACAACACATCTGGGTCAGGGGTATTTGAAAATATCAAACCTCTAATCTAATGCTTTTGTAAAAGTATAAAAGAGAATCATAAGCTTGAAATAAACAGGCAGTCCAAGAAAACTGAGAGGCTGCCTCAGTTTCCAACTGACACCGCTCACCCCTTCAGGTTAAATTCCTGGCTGCTGGGAGCTGGAACCTGGCAAGTGGTGCCCAGAGCAGGGGACACTAAAGGGTAGGTAATTTGAGATTGTAACGTGAGGCAGTTAGGATTGTACCTGTCAGTGGCTGTCACCCTCTGCAGTTTAGGCAGGGTGATGAGGGTACAGAATGAATAAGAATATTCTCTAGAATATAAGAATAGACAAATATTTATTGAAATATTACTTCACATGTTAGCCCATAGAGACATTAAAGAAAGCACAAGAAGACTGTCTAAATTTCTATGTTTGTTTTATAATTTGCATGGGCCAGAAAAGTTTCCTGTAGATGCTTTTGCTCTGTGGAATATGAAGAGAAATGTCCTGGACCCTCGTCATGAGGTTGTTAGACAGCCTATGGGGAGGCTATAGGGGTGGATGGTGGGTCTCCACCTTTTGCACACATCATATTTTCTGCCATTGATGAAGAAAAGGAGGGAGACTGTGCTCTACCTCCTAAGAAAGGAGTGGGCTTACAGGACGCTTCAGCAAGGCAACCTGGCGAGCCCCCTCCCCCCTGTACTCAAACCTGTAAAAGTTTATCCACCACTTTCTGATTTAAGGCGATCACCGCGGCTGCCTCCATTTGCACCCCCCAGGGCCCAGGAGTTCCCCCACTTAGCTCACAAAGCCTCCCAGAGCGTTATCTAAGACTGAGGAAGAAATAGAGTTTTTTGAACAAAGAAGCTTTTAAAGCAGAGGCATGTACAATATGCAGAGCATGCTCCTTGGAGAAAACGCCCTCAGGGGGGCCTCACCCAGGCTAAGAGAGAATCAGAAAGATGAGGGGACTTGGCAACAATATTAACCCCTGACGTGTGGGTTACTCCGATTCCAACGGGAGTGGCTGGCCCCCTACTTGAGGGCATTGTAGGACTTGTGCTGGGGCTGGGGTGTAGCTCGCTTACTCTTCAAGGAATTTCAGTGGTGCCTGGTGTAGTAGATTCTGATTACATTGGGGAAATTAAAGTTTTGATCTCGCCACCTAACAGAACTTTGTAAATTAATAAAGGTCAAAGAGTAACACAGCTTTTGCTTTTACCTGATTATCTGAGAAGAAAAAAAAAAAAAAAAAAACCGTGACGTCTCAAGCTAGGGGCCACGGAGCATTTGGATCTAGTGATCTAGCCTTTTGGGCGCAGGAAATTACAGCTTCAAGACCTTTGAAAGATCTTTTAATTCAAGGGAATAAAATGTCAGGGCTGTTAGATACTGGAGAATACTTCTCTTGAATTGCTGGGAAAGATTGGCCCTTGTCCTGGCTGATACACTTGACCAGTGCTGGTTTGGTAGGAACAATACCCTCGGTTGATAAGAGCTCACAAATTTTAACCTGGTCAGATGAGAAGGAGGCACAAGGCACCTTTCGTCCATATGTGATTCCTTCAGTACCTTTTTCTTTATGGGGAAGAGATATATTATCTCAGATGGGAATGGTTTTATATAGCCCAGATAAAATGGTTACTAATCAAATGCTGCAAGTGAGGTATATTTCTGATTAAGGGGCTTTGGTGAAGATCAGCAGAAAATTGTTTCTCCAATAGAGGCGGTTCCTAACAAAAATCTGGAAGGGCTAGGATATTCAAATTTATCCTAGAGGCTGTTGCTCTTGCAGCTGACCCTATTATCTGGAAATCTGATGATGTGGTATTGGTGGAACAATGGCCCTTAACAGCTAAAAAGCTACAGGCAACTGAGGATTTAGTTGTGGAACAACTGGCAGCCGGCCATATAGAGCCCTCTAATAGCCCCTGGAATACTTTTATTTTTGTTATTAAGAAGAAATCAGGAAAATGGAGATTTGTTACAAGATTTGAGAGCTATAAATGCAACTATGGAAGACAATGGGGCCCTTCCCCAGTGGCTATGTCTTTTCAGTATAATGTGATAGTTATAGATCTACACGATTATTATTATTATTATTATTTTTACCATTCCCCTGGCTGATCACGATTGTAAACAGTTTGCCTCCAGTCTCCCTTCAGCTAATTTTAAACAGCCCTATAGAAGGTTTCAATGGAATATTTTGCCTCAGGGAATGAAAAAATAGTCCCACCTTGTGTCAGAAATTTGTAGACCAAGCTGTGCAAAATGTTAGAGGAAAGTATAAAAATCTATATCGATACATTATATGGATGATTTCTTGGCAGATCATTAGGACAGAACCTTGTTACAACAAATTTTATCTGAATTGATTGAGGCCTTGGAAAACGGGTTTAAAGATAGCTCCAGATAAGATACAAGTAAATTCTCCTTTTTCTTATTTAGGGAGGGTATTAAATACCCATACCATGAGTCATGCCCCTTGGCAGCTGTGGAGAGATCGTTTACTCACTGTAAATGATTTCTTGAAATTTTTCAGATGAGATCAGTCGCTCAGTCCTGTCCGACTCTTCACAACCTCATGAATCACAGCACGCCAGGCCTCCCTGTCCATCACCAACTCCCAGAGTTCACTGAGACTCACGTCCATTGAGTCAGTGATGCCATCCAGCCATCTCATCCTCTGTCGTCCCCTTCTCCTCCTGCCCCCAATCCCTCCCAGCATCAGAGTCTTTTCCAATGAGTCAACACTTCGCATGAGGTGGCCAAAGTACTGAAGTTTCAGCTTTAGCATCATTCCTTCCAAAGAAATCCCAGGGCTGATTAGGAGATATTAATTGTATACGCCCACACTTAAAACTGACTACTCCAGATTTGAAGCCTTTGTTTGATTCCTTAGAAAGCGATCTTAATCCCAGTTCTAAGAGAAAGTTGACTAGTGAGGCAGAGTCAGCTCTTGTTAAAGTGTATGAGGCTTTAAATGATCAGTTAACTAGGATTAATATTACCAGATGATGAGATATAATTATGCTCACCACAGAGCATACACCTACAGGATGCTTGCGGCAAGAATGCCCAGTGGAATGGCCCATCTACCAGTGACCCCAAGAAAAATAGTTTTATCTTATACCAGCTCGGTGGCACAATTAATTATAAAAGAAAAGAAAAGTGTGGAAAATTATAAAAGAAAAAGAAGTGTGGAACTTTTTGGAAAAGAAGTAGTAAACATAGTGATTCCATTCAATAAGCATCAACTGCAATTGCTTTTACAAAATAGCGATGATTGGCAACTTGCCCTTGATAGATTTCAGGGGTCAAATTTGGATTCGTTTGCCCTCAGGGCCCCTATTGCATTTTTTGCAAACTCATCCAGTGATTTTTCTGAGGAAATTTTCTATTCAACCTTTGGAAGGGGCAATTTTAGTTTTCACAGATGTTTCCTCTAATAGTAAAGCAGTCACAATTATTAATGGAATATCCCATGTTCAGGTAACTGAATAGACATCTGCCCAGGAGTCTGAGTTATGAGCAGTTATTTGGGCTTTTCAACATTTAAGAGACCACACCTTCAATCTTCTGACTGATTCCCGATATATTGTAGGGTTGTTTCCTCATATTGAGACTGCTAATATTCTGAAAAATAAAACTACCATTTTTTCTCCTTGTTATCTGATTTATAGGAATAGGTTAAACATAGAGATAAAAATATTTTGTGAGACATATTAGCGCCTATTCCAGCTTGCTCAGCCCTTTACATGAAGGGAATGCTTTGGCAGATGCATTAACCAAAGTAATTGCTTTAAACTTACATGAAAATATTGACAAGTCCAAAAATTCTCACAAAATTCACCATCAAAGTGCAGCTGGTTTAAGGTATGAATTTCATATCCCTAAGGAAACAGCTAGACAAATAGTTATGTCCAAATTGCCCAATATTTAAACAGTCTCCACCATTAGGAGAAAATCCCCTAGGCTATAGGCCTAATGCTCTCTGGCAAATGGATGTAACTCATATCTCTGCCTTTGGAAAACTGTCCTTTGTGCACGTTACTATGGATACCTTTTCTTATGTTATTATAGCCTCTGCCAGATCAGGTGAAGCAGCAAGAGTTGTAATTCAGCATTTGTTTCAGTGCTTTTCCCAAATAAGACTCCCTGAGCAGACAAAAAAGATAATGTCCTGGCTTATACTTCTGCTTCTTTTAAGAGATTTTGTCAACAATTTTCCATAGTACATTCAAAAAGAATACTTTATGATCCCCAAGGCCAAACCATACTGGAAAGGGTGTACCAGATTTAAAAAAAAATCAGATAACTAAATTAAGACGGAGAAAATTTAAGTATTTCTCTCCACATCATGTTCTACACCATGCTTTGTTTGCAAATAATCATTTAAATTTAGACACACAGGGGCAGACTACAATGATGAAACACTGGATTCCTAAAGGGGCAACAACTCAGCCCCTGGTGGGCTGCTGTCTATGGGGTCGCAAAGAGTTGGCCATGACTGAACAACTTTACTTTCACTTTTCACTTTTATGCATTGAAGAACGAAATGGCAACCCACTCCAATATTCTTGCCTGGAAAATCCATGGATGGAGGATCCTGGTGGGCTGCAGTCCCATGGGGTCGCTAAAAGTCTCACGACTGAGAGACTTCATTTTCACTTTTTGCTTTCATGCATTGGAGAAGGAAATGGTAACTCACTCCAGTGTTTTTGCCTGGAGAATCCCAGGGATAGGGAAGCCTGGTGGGCTGCCATCTCTGGAGTCACACAAGTCTGACACGACTGATGAAACTTAGCAGCAGTGCAGCAAGGAGACTCAACTCCAGTAACCCACAGAGGCAGCCAAGTGTGCTGATGTTCAGGAATCAATACTTAGAGGGTACCCCACAGGTCTGTGAAAGAGCCCTTGGAGACCACAAGAAAACATATTTCCACAAGTATAACCACAGATTAGATAGTTGGATATTGTTAGGTAGGTAGAATAGTGAAAAGGAGTCCAAAATGGCTGGTGGCTAAAAGACAAGGAAGATCAAAGTAAGGTCCAAGGACCAGAATAAAGATTTCAGGCAGAAAAAACAGCACTCCTGGCTGAGCCCAAATTGCATAGGGCAGGCCCAGGTGGAGGAAAACAAACAAACAAACAAACAAAAAACAAAAACAAACAAACAGAAAAACATATAAAAGGAAGAGCCAAAGAGCTTTCTCACGGACTCTCTCTCCCCTTTCCCTCCCCCTCCCCCTCCCCTCCCCCACACTGTCCTCCACGCTCTTCTCTTTGAGTCTTGGATTCTCCTGCTATCTTCTAAATAAAATGGAGCTGTAATATTGATTTGCCTAAAAGCTGTAGCACAGTTTGTCCAAGACCCGAGAGCTGTGACGCACAAAGGGCTTTAATGTCTGTCGCTCCAAATCTTTGTTGTGTTGAGACAAAAAACCGAGGAACGTACACTAGCATGACATCTATGGTGCTGTGACTCGGATTTAACCAGGCTGAAACAACCTCTGCACAGAAGAGGCCAAGCACAGCAGGAGCCCAACTCAGTGAAGCTCCCTCACTAGAAGCGGAAGGCGAAGAAACTCAGTGCAGGGAAGGCCCATTGTTCTGGAAACTGGGACTGTGAAAAATGAATTCAGCAGAAAGCTCATGTGGCTGTCTCAGATTCCAGAAGACCTCCGGTTAAGGTAATAGGTCCTCACTCCTATGGCTGGAGGGACTTTTACAATCTCTCATTTCTTGTTTCCTCAAACCTGCTGCAAACAGGCGGGCGGCAGGAGGCACAATTGAGGGACTCTGGAGAGGCTACTCCTCAGCATGTCCCAAAGGCGCTATCTGCTGAGCCCCAGTAGCTGTTACACAAGCTGGTGGGATTCTTCTGTCCTTTCTTTTCTCTGTGCCAAGGATCAGACCAATGAAACTGTGAGCACCAGTCAGATATTTAGCAAATTTTCTGGCGGGCTATGAAGGGGATTCCTTGGCACGTTTTCCCCACTGCTTTTTCCTCCTGTCCTTCTGCTCTCTCCCAGGACTCAAGCCCAGCCAAAACTAATGAAACTCAGTCTCTGATGTCTCATTGCAAAAATTCATTGAGAGACGAAGTAATAATAGGTGGATTTGTTAGGATCCAGAGAGAAGCCACTCTTCAGGGTGTGGACCATTGCCGAGGGCAAGGGCTGGGGCCATGGCATTAGGCCTGGCTAGGTTTTGTGAGGGGATGGAATTTATATGCTAATGAGTGAGAGGATAAACCCAGCCAGTGGAGAACCACCCACTCCTCCCTCTTTTGACTGTGCTTTGGAGCTGTCCTGCCACCTCTGTGTGTGTCTGTTGGCTTATAGATTGGGGATTAAGGTTTACTTGAATCATCTTGGACCCAACTAATTTTAATTGGTTTATATTATACCCCTGTGCTATGTTATTCGTTCAAAGGTTGTGCTATGCCCCCTTCCCTCCTGTTTCATGCTCTTGGGATATGAGCAATGTCCCATGCTCTGGGACATTGGGCGGCACTCTGCCCTCAGGACCCAAGAGCCTCAAGATTGAGTGCCAAGCCTACCCTCACGATGGTTCAAGATGACTGAAGCTGCCCACTCCAGCCAGCCCACCTGTCACAGGATAACCATAATGGGGCTGGTGTCAAGGGTGCAACTGGATGTGGCAGGTAGGCCCGAGAATTTCTTGGTTGACACAGGGGCTACCTACTCTCTTGATCTCCTACTCTGGAGGTTTCTCCTCCCAAACCTGTAACATTTTGGGTGCTACAGGAAAAGCAACTACTAAAAGATTCACCCGAGCACTTCTTTGTTGCTGGGATGGACAAAATTTCCCACCAGTTTCTGGTGGTCCCTGAGTGTCCTACTCCCTTATTGGGAAGATATATACTCACTAAACTGGGGACCACCCTTATGATGGGAAGTTTTTCAGCCCCTAGAGCTCTACAGCTCCTGGTTAATACTGAAGAACCCATTACACCTTCAACAGAGAGGGACCAAAAACTATGGGAAAACAAAATTAACCCCCAGGTATGGGACCAGGGGATTCCTGGATGAGCCCACCAAGCTGAACCCGTCATCATTGTCCTCCAAGATCCCACTCGGTTTCCTAACCAGAAACAATATCCTCTCAAAAGAGAGGCTCGGAAGGGGACTACAGCCTTTAATAAATGAGTTCCTTTTTTGTGGGTTATTGGTCCCCACCAGTTCGCCATGTAACACACCAATCCTCTCAGTAAAGAAAAAAGACATAACCTGGCGAATGGTTCAAGATCTCTGGACCATAAATGAAGCTGTAGTCCCCCTCCAACCCACAGTACCCAATTCCTATGTAGTCTTGGGAGAAATCCCACCCAGTGCCAAGTGGTTTACAGTCTTGGATCTCAAAGATGCATTTTTTTGCATACCACTGGCTAAAGAATCCCAATACCTTTTTGCCTTTGAGTGGGAGGCCCCAGGAGGAAAACACCAACAGATGACTTGGACAGTATTACCTCAGGGATTCAGAGATAGTCCCCACCTGTTTGGACAAGCCCTTAGTCAGGACCTCCTAGATCTGGACCTGGGAACTAATGGGAAAATATTACAATATGTAGGTGACCTATTCATCTGCTCTCCAGATGAGAAAAGTGTCCAACAACTTGCAATTCACGTTCTAAACTTCTTGGCAGAAAGGGTATATAAAGTCTCCCATGCTAAGGCACAGATGATCAAGACAAAGGTTACTTACCTGGGAGTTCAGATTACACACGGGTCCAGGAGGCTGTCCTTTGATCTGGTACAAGGAATTCTCCAGTTGCCTTCCCCCATGACTCGAAAACAATTGCGAGCTTTCCTGGGGCTAACTGGTTATTGTAGAATCTGGATACCCCATTATGGTCTATTTGCCCAGCCCTTACTTGAAGCTTAAAAGGACGAGATGATTCAATCCCACTGATGTGGGAAACTCCTCAAAAGAAGGCAGAGGCTACACTAAAACAGGGCTTAACTCAGGCATCTGCCTTGAGGTTGCCAAACCCAGAAAAAGCATTCCAAATGTATGTCCATGAAAGAGAGGGAATAGCCTTGGGAGTGTTAACTCAAAGGTTGGGATCTGAGCCCCAGCCTGCAGCTTACTTATCCAAGAGGCTCAATCCAACTACCTGAGGCTGGCCCTCCTGCCTTTGAAACCTTGCAGCTATTGCAATTGAAAGGTTGTTGCTGAATCACGCAAATACACCGGGATTCTTGGCCCCCGGAGGAGAAGAATTCAATCTGGGGCCAGAGACGAGGCTTGATAGCTCAGAGCTTTTGTGTAATAAAGTTTTATTAAAGTATAAAGGAGATAGAGAAAGCTTCTGACATAGCCATCAGAAGGGGGCAGAAAGAGTACCCCCTTGCTAGTCTTCAGCTGGATGTTATATAGTCACTAGCAGTCTGTTAATGAAAGAAAGGAATGCCTTATAATTCAGAATAGCACCAGGCCCCTCTCCCATAAGATGCATTTTGGGATAATCTTGGCACCAAATGGTTTATCTTGGGCCATAAAATGATTAACTTGAATCTTAAAGAAGGGCAGACTACCATACAAATAGTTTCATTTACATAGATTAGGGGAACAATATCTGAGTATAACATACTGGTTTGTCAAGTAGGTTCTGGGCCAGGAGGCGGAAATGACTTGGAGACAGAGTTTGGGGTAAAGGAGTAGTACATTAGCATAGCTTAAGACAAACATTTCCATAAGAAAAAGGCATTGGTTATCTCTAGGCTCAAGAATAGCTAACTTCAGGCGAAACCAGGTGTCATTATGGCAACACAGTATTTTAAGAGAAACCTCTCTTTAAATTTGTATAGAGAAAGAAAAAAAATATTGCTAGTTTGTTTTCTCCTGCCGCTTAAGAGAGATAAAAATGTCTGACACATGCAGGCTATTTCCTCCATTTGGAGACCCCTGGCCTTCCTGCCTGTTACCCTCTCACAATCATGATAGAAGATGCTTTAAAACTCTCCTTTGGGGGCAAACTAACTATTTTTACCAGCCACCAAGTAAAACAACTTCTAATGGGAGAGGCCATTTATGGATGTCTGATCAAAGAATTCTCAGATATCAAGTAATGCTGATGGAAAATCCAAGCCTCACTATATACCCTTGTGAGGTTCTTAACCCAGCCACTCTCCTACCTACCCCCAGGGCTGTCTTCCCTTTCACTCTTGTCTAGAAACCTTGGACCACTGGACAAAAGCCCGAGAGGGATTGTCAGAAGATCCTCTGACCAATCCTGAGAACATCTGGTACACTGATGGAAGCAGCTTTGTCTTGGATGGAAAAAGAAGAGCCGGGGATGCAGTAGTCTCCAATTTTGAGACCATAGAGGCTAAGCCTCTCACATCAGGTACTTCAGCCCAATTAGCTGAGTTCATAGTCCTGACTTGAGCTTTAGAGCTGGGAAAAGGAAAAAGAATAGCCATCTACACTGACTTCAAGTATGCCTTTCTGGTGCTACATGTGCATGTGGCTATTTGGAAAGAAAGGGGCCACTTGACCACCCGAGGGTCCCCAATACTCATTTAGGAGAAAAGGCCCTCCAAAGATTACTAGAAAGGTACTTCAGAGGAACAGGCTTCCAAACAACCTATAAGACAGTTGGTTTCCTCTTGTCCCAGTTGTTAATTAAAAAAACCCCAAGGAGCTCGAAGACCCCAGCTGGCCCAGCCCCTCCAAAGATGTGGGGCCTTCCCAGGATAGGATTAGCAGTTGGACTTCATCCAGATGCCAGTTTCTCAAGGGTATAAATACCTATTAGTTATGATAGATACATTCACAGGATGGACTGAAGGCTTTCCCACCCAGACTGAGAAGGCTGAGGAGGTGGTTAAAAAAAAAAAAAAAAAAAAAAACTGCTCCATGAAATCATTCCAATATTTGGTCTGCCCAGGTCATTACAAAGTGACAATGGGACATCATTTACTTCTAAGGTCACCCAAGAGGTCTTGAAAACATTGGGCATTACTTATTATATCCATTGTGCCTGGAGGCCTCAATCTTCAGGAAAAGTAGAAAGAGCCAATCAATTCTTAAAATCAGTGATAAAAAAGATAACCCAACAGACCTCCCTGGGGTGGAAGGAGGTTTTACCAATAGCTCTCCTCCGAACCCGCATTGCCCCTAAAGAACAGGTTGGTCTTAGAACTTATGAAATGCTATATGGGAGACCTTTTGTTTATGTCAATGACCTCTTTCTATATTCAGAGGTTCAGATCCTCCAGTCTTATACCATGGACATTGGGCAATTCCAACAGGATATACGCTTGTGGGGTATGAACCAGGACCCAAAAGATTCTAAAGAGTCACCACTATATGCTCCAGGAGTTCAAGTCCTTATTAAAGTCTAGAAAGATGGGTCCCCAAAGGCTCAACTCCAGCCCACATGGAAGGGCCCCTACCCTGTGATACTTTCTACTTCCACAGCAGTCAAGGTACCAGGACATGACTCCTGGATTCACTACTCATGAGTCAAGCCATGGAAGAAAACAGAAGAGGACACTCGATACACCTATGAGCCCCTGGGAGATCTCAGATACTATTCAGGACTACCAATGAGTCCCATTCTAATGAACACCCCCAAAATCTGGTTTCTGGGGATAAAATTCCTCAGGATAACTCTAAAGAGCTAACACAGCTTGACAGAGACTGTACTCCAAAACAGACAGGAGATAGATCTTCTGATCCCTGAACAAGGAGGGACTTGAGCCATCCTGGCAATGTGAATTTAAAATTGACCAATATCCCTACTAGTCCTTGTTATGCTATATTGATGATGCTTATGATTATTCCATGTACTGTCAATTGTCTAACCTGTTTTGTCTCTGCCCAGGTCAACCAGCTACAACATGCAGTGCCAGTTCAACAAAGATATAAAACTACAGCCAACCAAGAAAAATATCACACATCCTTGGACACTGCTTTAAGGACTCTGAGGATTGAGACTAGCAAGAGGGGGAGGCCTAATACCCCTCGCTGACCCAGTTCAGCAGGAAGTAGCCAGAAAGACCTCGACGTCCCTATTCCCAAAGAATTGGGCCTCCCATCTCTTGAGGGGGAAATGTTAGGTAGGTAGAATAGGGAAAAGGAGTCCAAAATGGTGGTGGCTAAAAGACAAGGAAGGTCAAAGGCAGGTCCGAGGACCAGAGTGAAGATTTCAGGCAGAAAAAAAACAGCACTCCTGGCTAAGCTTCAGTTTGCATAGGGCAGGCCAAGGTGGAGGAAAAAACATATACAAGTAAGAGCCAAAGCACTTTCTCATGGACTGTCTATCCTGCGTGTGTGTGCTCTTTCTCTCTCTCTCTCTCACTCTCTCAGGGAACATGGTATATAATAATGAAAAACTGAAAGCTTTCCCTCTAAGATTGGGAACAACACAAGGATATATATTCCACACTTTGGCTCAATATATACTGGCATTTCTATAACCAGGGCAATCAGGTAAGAAAAAGGAGTTGCTGCTGTTGTTGTTTAAACAAACAAACAACAACAACAAAAACAGCATTCAGAATGCAAAGGAAAAAGTCAAAGTATATTGGAGATAACATACTTTTGCATATAGAAAATCCTGAAGAAACCACAAGTGTTACAACTAATAAAAAGCTTGCAGAATACAAGATGACTATTTAAAACAATCAATCACATTTCTATACAGTAGCAGCAAATATTCTGAAAGTGAAGTTAAGTAAAATCTTCAATCTACACTAGCATTAAAAAGAATGCTTAGGACGTCAGAAAGAGAAAGACAAATATCATATGGTGTCACTTATATGTGGACTCTAAAATATGACACAAATTAACTTATCTATGAAACAGAAACCGGCTCACAGACATAGAGAACAAACTATGTGATTACCAATAGGGGAAGCATGGGGAGGCATAGTTTGGAAGCTGGTGATTAGCAGATGCAAACTATAATAAGATAAACAAGTACTGTATAGCACAAGGAACTATATTCATATCTTGTTTTAAACAATAAAAGGATTTAAAAAAAATCAACAGGCATATGTGTGTATACATTTGAAGGAAAGGAAAAGTAAAGTGAAGGAAAGGAAACTGTTGGCAAGCACATACAGAAACTGATCCTTGTGTGTTATGGATAGATTTTAAAATGGTGCAACTGCTACAGAAAACAATATAAAGGCTCCTAGAAAAATAAAAATAGAACTACCACGTGATTCAGCAATTCTACTTCTGGATATAAATTCAAAAGCAGTTAACATGAGGTCTTGAGATATTTGCACAGCAAATGCTGTGCTCACAGCAGCACTAATCAGAACTAAGAGGTGGAAGCATCTAAATGTCCATCATATGTGATATATACATACAATGAATCATTATTTAGCCATATAAAGGAAATTCTGCCATATACTACAACATGTATGATCCTTTAAGACATCAAGCTAAATGAAATAAGCCAGTCATAAAAAAGACAAATCCTGTATGTTTCCACTTATATGAAATATCTAACATAGTCAAGCAATAGAAAGGAATCAAAGAAGAATGATGGATTCCAGGGTCTAGGGAAACAGGGGAGAAAAGAGGAAGTGTTGTTTAATGGGACACGTGATGGGTATAGAGTTTCAATTTTGCAAGATGAAAAGGTGTATAGATCTGTTTAATAACAATGTGATAAGGAATTCCCTGGTAGTTCAGAGGTTAGGTCTCCAAGCTTTCCTATCAGGAGCCTGGGTATGATCTTCAACCAGGGAACTATCATGCAAGCTGCATAGCACAGCTAAAACAATGAAAACAATAACAAAGCAACATTGTAATCATGTGTGTGTGTGTGTTAGTCGCTCAGTAGTGTCCAACACTGGCATCCCCATGGACTGTAGCCCACCAGGCTCCTTTGTCCATGGGATTCTCCAGTCAAGAATACTGGTGTGGGTTGCCATTTCCTTCTACAAAAAGGCTGATAAAAGTTTGTGAAATACTTAGCATGTAAAAATGGTTAAAATGGCAAATTTTAATTTACATGGGTTTTTACTACAATAAAAATGAAACAAAATATTTAACAACCAGGAAAAGAATTTGAATAGGCTTTTCACCAAAGATGATATGCAAATGTCCAACAATCACAAAAAATACTGTTTAACATGATTAGGAAAATGTAAGTCAGTCTCAGTGATATACTACTTCACACCCATAAGGTTGGCTATAATAAAAAATAGTAATAATAACAAGTGCTACAAAGGATGTGGAGAAAAGGAATCTTCATATATTGTTGATATAATTGCTGTAAAATGGTACAAAAACTTTGGAAAAGTGGTTTGTCAGTACCTCAAAAATTAAATATAGAGTAGCCATATGATCCAGCAATTTCACTCTTTTGTATATATCCATAAAAACTGAAAATGTTAAGTACATAGAAAAACAATGTTCACAGCAAACATTACTCACAATAGCCACAAAGAGTACACCATCCATTAATTTATGAATGGATAAACTGTGGTATATGCTCACAATGGACCATATGTAAGCCATATACCATATTCTTATACCATATTCAGCCATAGAAAACCTGCACTGCTATACATCCAGGAAATGGATGAATCTTGAAAATACACAAACTAGGGGACTTCCCTAGAGATCCAGTGTTTAAGACTCTGTACAGGTTGCATCCCTAGGCTGGGAACTAAGATCCCACATGCCACATATGTAAATAAATATTTAAAAAGAAAATATGATATCTGAATAAAGCCAGACACAAAGGTCACACATTGTATGTGGGAGAACTGTAGGTAGAAGAGAAGCAGGAAATAGAAGCATTCTGTAACCCAAATGAAACTTTTTTTTTTTTGGGGGGGGGGTGGGGGGAGGAGGAAGCGAACAACTCTGATAAAGGCTGTCAATAAATTAAATAAAATAAAAACTAAAAATTGACCACTGAGTTAAACATTTGGAATTCACTGGTGACCTTGACAAGAGTGGATTACAAGGAAAATGAGATAATTGGAGATTACAAATTCTATAAACAACTCTATAGAAATCTACAATGAGCAAATATGAAATAAAAAAAGCAGAGGCAGGATGTGTCAACAAAAGAGATTTTTAACGAGAGGTGACATTATAGTCAGTCTGTTTGCTGATAGGAACCGTCTGGAGAAACAGAAAACTTAATCCAGGACAAAGAAGAGACTTTCTAGAATACACTGAATAAACAAGAATTTAGTAGATCTAGCACACAAGAAGTGTACACAAGCCAAATAATTCACTTACAGTAACAGAACTGAGATCATATGATGAAAAATTGGCATGGTGGATTAATGGGTATGGTAGCCAGCCTTCAAGGTGACACCAAGTGAATCACATCTCCTGATATTCCCACCTCTGTGTAGTTCTCTCTCAAACTATCACAGGGTTGACCTGTGAAACTAAGCAAATACAGAAGTGAAGATGTGTAACGTCTGAAAAAAGACTCTGAACTTTATCGTGGGTGCAAGTTCTTTCCTGAATCACTCATTCTGGGAAAAGACAGCAGCCTCCACACGAGCAGCCCCTTGGAGAGGCCCACAGAAGGAGGAACTGAGGCCTCATGAGTACAGCCAAGTGAGATAACTTAGATTCAATAAGCCAAGTCTTCAGAGGTTGCCAAACCAGATAGTAACCTGACTACAACCTCAGGAGAGACCCCGAGGCTAACCTAGCCAATTGGATTCTAGACCAAGAGATAGCAAAATGTAAGTTCTTTCAAACTATTCAATTTTGAGATAATATGTACAGCACAAACATGAATTATAATATCATTCACCTAAAACTTACACACAGAAGTGTTCTACATCAAACTTACACACAGAAGAGTTCTCCTATAAATATGGCAAAACAAACAAACAAACAAAAACACAAAACGAACCAAAATACCTAGAAACAGGAGTTGCCTGGAAGTCCAGTGGTTAGGACTCAGCCCTCTCACTGCAAGGATCCTGTGTTTGATCCCTGGTTGGGGAATGAACAGAGCTACAACTAACAGAACTACAGCAGAGCTGTAGGCACAAGTTTCTGGGCATAGAGCTACCTACCTATGATCTTGTTTACTGGCATGAAATGAACTCAGATGGCCCCCCACCCCCATCCAGTAGAGTTCAATTACTTAATGAAATAAATCCTTTAAGGGTACAGAAATGAGCAAGTAATCCCATGTAAACATGTTAAATCACAACAAATTTTCTCTGAATGAACCTCTCTATTCATTTGGCCATGCAGCTTGGCTTGTGGGATCCCAGTTCCCTAACCAGAGATGGAACCCAGAGCACTGCAGTGAAAGCCCAGAATCCTAACCACCAGGCCACGAGGGAACTCTCACACATTCATTACTTTGATTTTGTAGCTAAAACCTTAGGATATGGTCATTGCCCCACTTTAGCCTCACTAAGTGGTTGGAGTCAGCTCTACACAGCTTGAAACCCATTGTGCTCTTTTTTTTTTTTTCCCAAGAAGACAGGAGAAAGCAAACAACCAACCTCCCTGCATGTTTTAAAGGTTTCAACTCAGAAAGCTTCAGATGACCTGAAACCATGACTGCCCTGTAGTCACCACCCACAATCAGGGTCAGTTAATCCACAATCAGGAGAACTCTCTCTCAACAGCAACATGTCAGCCCATGAATGAAAGGAGAAAAATGGAAGGCAAGAAAGACACATCTTTGTTCCTTATTGCAAACATGTCTGTCACCTTACCTCAGGGCACACTGAATACACGAGTGCTTGATACTTTCCAGGCAGGAGAAGGTTAATCCTGGGGGCGGGCAGAGGGAAAAGTCAGGGTGAACCATGTGTTCTGGGAATGTTTTACCCCGCAGGCCTGACATGATCCTTCCCTACGGATGCTGATCAGGCGTCTCATACTCAACCAGAGCAATGATCGAACTCTTCTTCCCTGAGCGTCTTCCTCCCACCCCCTTTCTCTCAGTAACAAACAGAAAAACAAATACTTCATTTGCCAACTTCCCAAAACAAAGGCCTGAATCTCGGGGCCCCCAAGGACAGAGGCATCCCTACAGTCTGAGGAGAGGCAGAGGAAAGGAAGCCACTAAGTCCAGCTCACATGTGAAGGTCCACACTTGAAGGAAATAATTTGTGGATATAATTTAAAACCACATGGTACACACATGGCCACAAATTATTTACATGCTTTTATGTTCAAAAAATGCATTTTCCTGCCAACGCTTTCAAAGATTTTATCCATTATAGCATTAACTTGAAGTTCAGGACCTTGTCATATAAGTCAGTTCTAGATACGGATCATGATCCACTTTGCAGTATCTCAAGTGTTCAGTCGCTCAGTTGTGTCTTACTCTTTGCTACCCCATGGACTGTACCACATCAGGCTTCCATATCCATCATCAACTCCAGGAGCTTGCTCAAACTCAAGTCCATTGAGTTGGTAATGCCATCCAACCATCTCACCTTCTGTCATCCCCTTCTCCTCCTGCCTTCAATCTCTCCCGCATCAGGGTCTTTTCCAGTGAGTCAGTTCTTTGCATCAATTAGCAAAGTATTGGAGCTTCAGTTTCAGCATCAGTCCTTACAATGAATATGCAGGACTGGTTTACTTTAGTATTGACTGTTTTGATCTCCTTGTAGTCCAAGAGACTCTCGAGTCTTCTCAAACAACAGTTTCAAATTATACAAGTGTAGTTCCTCTAGACCTGAGGTTCTGTGAACAAAAGAGATGAGTTGATCTGCTCACTTTCACAGCCAGCATATAGTGGTGGGCTCAGGCATAGATTACCTTCATAGACATGCCTGTTCCAGTAAGGGGAGGGGAGATAGGAGTCAATAGTAGCAGTTCTGAAATCCCACTGGTTCTTGTTGGAAGTCCTTGAATTAGGATTCAAGGCCTAGAAACTTCCTAGGCTTCAGTCTCTGAATTTTTAATTCTGCCCTCTAACATGATTCCATTGCATGAAAGGTGGGTTGTATATAGTTACAGAGAAACAGTCTGCCTAGCCCGCTTCCTGCTTGTAGAAGGTAGAAGTCCACAGCTCTCTTATTTTGTACTATTGCTGGTCCTTTCAGTCCAAGCTGAACTTAAATATGTTATCTTAAAGCTTGGTGTGTCTCCTTATAATCTTACTGGTGTTCATGCCAAAGCACCCCACTCTAAAGTCACAATCACACTTGTCTTCATAATAAGACCTACTCTGTCTTGGATTTCCAATGAAAGAGCTGAGGGATAACACCCTGAAACTTGGTAGAAATCCTATTGCGTGACTGAAATGATTTCTGAGTGACAATCCTAAACTCTTTGTAGGACATTGGCCTGACTAAATAATGCCATGAAGCATCCCCTTCCAGCTTTCTGAGGCTTAACAAATAATTTTACATTCACCCACATCTTTGGACCAATTTTATTAAATAAATAAATAAAGAAAGAAAGAACTAACATATAGATGATGTACAATGTTATATTTAGACCACCTTAAACTCAATGCCCTGGATAGGATCCTTGCTTGAGAGCCATTAATTTTAGCATCTTCTGTCATCTTAAAAGACTGGAAAGTTTCCAAATCAGCAAGTGTGTCTCCTTTTTTAATAGTCTTTCTCATAATTTTTTTTTTTTTAATTTTCCTTCATATTTTATTATAGGCAGGAAGAAGAAACCAGGCAGCACTTTTGGCTATTTGGCTGGAAATCTCCTTAGCTAGGTAATTAATTAAGGACAGTTTCTCCTTCCACTCATTTGGTACATGTTCTACTTTTCATTAACTGCAGGTATAGTGGACTTTCCTCTGCACAAAACCTAGGCTTTTTCTTCCTGACTCTCCTTTCTGCAAGACATCCTGGGTGCACCACTGTGATTCCATTTAGAATTTGTTCTCTCAGTGAGATAAGGGGGATCGATTCCCTGGTTTCAGTGCTTCTGCTGGCTAAAGTCTATGTACCTTTCTCTAAGACCTCCATATTTTTTGCTATCCAACTTCCATCACCTGGCTAGGTCAGTTCCGACAGCTCATACTCACAAGCGTACTGGCAGGCATTTCTACACGGATATGTGCACAAACATGCACGTGGACACAATAACATCCCTGAGAGGAAACTTGTACATGTGCTGAAGTAGAAGCTTTCTTCTCCAGGAACATGAATTTTGGTAAGCACCCAACTTTCTTTGTCCTGGTTGTTTTCTTTCACTTGCTCATTAATCATGTCACATTGTAATTCTAACTCTGTGCTGCTACTGCTGCTAAGTCATTTCAGTCATGTCCAAATCTGTGTGACCCCATAGACGGCAGCCCACCAGGCTCCCCCGTCCCTGGGATTCTCCAGGCAGGAACACTGGAGTGGGCTGCCATTTCCTTCTCCAATTCATGAAAGTGAAAAGAGAAAGGGAAGTCGCTCAGTCGTGTCTGACTCTTCGTGACCCCATGGACTGCAGCCTACCAGGTTCCTCAGTCCATAGAGTACTGGAGTTGGGTGCCATTGCCTTCTCTATCTAACTCTGTGACTTATCCTCAAAGGTTACAAAATCTTGGCATTTGCTCGTGACAGGGACCGATCTGCAGAGCAGCGTGCAGAGTTGAACGTGCTCGTTCTGGACGGGTGAGTGACATGCACCTGCGTTCTGCATTATCCCATCACCTTGGACAGCTTCACAGTACCAGTCACGTTGGCCTGATCCATTGCCTGTGCATTCCTTCAGGGGACCAGAAAACAAGGACCTCTGGGCTCAGCTGACTTGGAGAATGAACCGCTTTCTCGGTGTGCACCTATTTAGGTCATTCCCTGTCAATATTGTGCCCTTGTTGCTAGCCTACCACCCCTTAGGGCCCACAACATTCTGAGTGAGGCCCCTGTTCTTCTTATCTGTGTAGTTTTCTGTGTGCACCTCTCTAACTGTGTCCCCAAGTGCTATCTTCATGTAGCAGGAAAAGGCCAAAGAGACAACCGAGCCTCCAAGAGCCCCAAGAGATTGTGATAGCCTGTGTCTGATCCAATGTTATGAAGAAGGCGCACATGGATACAGGGTCTCTTCCTATACAAGGCATGGAACCTGACGCTGTAAAGGTAAGGTGGCATCCCTAAACGTCCTCCCACCTGTTTAACACTACCTACATACACAGAGTCCCCAAACAGAAGATGCTCTGGGAAACCTGTCTTTTCGGGGCCCACAGCTCATAACTCCCTTGGGTAGAAAGCAGCTTCTCTATCTCAAATGCACCAAGAGGGCTTGAACCACCCAGACTTCACTGATTTGCTAAATGCAAGACTCTCTTTCAGTTGCTCTCATAAGTCTCAGGTAGGACTGCCTACAGTCAAGCAACCCTGCTTGCCTACACAGCCCACATGCCAAGGAAGCCAGTCCCTGGTTGGGACCAGGGGCATCCAAGATGGTCACCTGGAAGGCAGGGTCCCTCCAAGTGTCACCTGGTGCAGATCCCCTATGACAAAATCAGAGATTCTGCTCTAGCGAGACTGCTAGAATCCTACGTCAGGTTCGGATGCATACCTTTGCCTCTCAAGCCCTGAAAACCAGGGGCACTACCCCACAGGAAAGAAGGAATTCACATCAGGACATTCATCATGAACCATGGAGTATCTTTGGCAGGACCGCTATTGCCTAGTCCCTAGACCCTGAAAACCAGCAGGCCCTAAACTGCCCCAAGGAGCTTCCCTGTATCGCATTCTCCCAAAGACCCTTGTGACATGCAATTAGCCCACCATCCTTGCTTTCTTCCTGTTCCCTCCCTCTCTGGCACACCCCAGCAGAGGGGCACACACATACACCCACATGAACTTTACTCGCCTTTCTGCACTGCCAGGGAGGCAGGCTGGAAGTGCCTGGAGGCATGCAACACTCACACTTTCTCTCCTAGGATGCCTGTGGTTTTGAAGGTACAGCTTACTTTAGCCCGTCATATGTTTTGTTTTGCATCGTGCCAGTGTGTGTCACCCTCGGGGAGAGAGTGTGCTGGCTGATGGGCTGATTCTGGGTAGCACTGGCCCAGGACATTCCCAGGTCTCCTTTTCATGTGCATAGAACAAGTCTATAGTGCAGTGGGCAATCTGTGGCTCTTTCTCCTTTGGGTCTCTGCCCATCTCTGCAGGATCTTAGCCTCCTCACCATCCCGGGTCCTGCCATAGCCACGCCCACCATTTCCACCAGCCGGCCCACATCCTCACAGACGGAGGGCTCCACAGACAGTGGTTTCAAAGCCCCACCCCACCTTATTTGCCTTCTGTAAATTCTCAGACCATTAACCCCCTCTTCCCGGTCCAAACACACACAACAACATGGTAGAAATGTTGAGCGAGTTTTATATTTGGTATAGTTGCAGATTTCCGGTGTCACGGTCTGGAGTTATCATGGGCCATCCTTTCCTCATTCCCATCCTGGGCAGGATCACTGCAGAGATTAGTGACCAACCACCCTCAGACTGGGGATGCCTCGTGCCTCCTCTTATGGTTGCTCTGCACCTTCTGTCCTGTCACCTTCATCTCTGCATATGCCCTGGACCAGACACACACACACACACACACACACACACACACACACACACACAAGCTACACAAGGACATGTGTGTATACACACACATGCTCCGCACGGGGATAAAAATGGAAACAGGGAACAAAGGTGTTTCAGGAGCTGAAGATGACCGTGTCTAGCAATGTTGGAAATGGCATCAGTAGGCACTATGCCATGCCCTTGGGGCTGCCTGTCCACCTCCTCACTGAGCTCTTCTGTATTTTCCCACAGCACCCTGAAGCCGCTTTCAGTGCATCCTGTGTGGTGGTGGTGAGACGCCTAGTGGTAGATGTGGAAATTCACAGTAGATCCCAAAGTCAACACACAGGTGCACTAGGACCCCGGAGAGGGCACCCTTTCAATGATAGGCCTTCCCAGGGTAAGGGGCAGGAGTGAAGGGCCCAGGCAATCTCAAACTGAGTGAGCAGCAGGAAGCTGGGGGATGGCAGGACCCACGGAAAGATGAGTCTGACAAAGATACTTAATTAATCCTGCCTCTAGTAGAATCCTCTGGATTCTGACACTGCAACAACAGCTGATTTGAAGGAGACTTGCTTCACTCATGGACACACTGCATCCCCAAATACCCAGTCTCAGGAGGTCACCTGCTACATGCATGACCCAAATTCATGCTCCACATCCAGCTTGCAACAGCCTGTGCATCCCATTTGGGAAAGGACTGTGTCATGGCTACTACACGACTGTCTCTTCAGTGCCCACCTCCAGATGCCCTCTCCACATATGTTTCTCTCCATTACCTTTCATGGAAGAACCTTCCTCCCCAGGGTAGTACTTCAGTGAGTAGTCCCACACACCTTCGTCAATGATCTGCTGGCAATATGAGCAAGGTCAGCCTGGGACTAGCCAGGCACCAAACCCTCCCATGAGCAGCTAATAATTCCAAAACCAATTGCCAACTATGCACAGGCCCAAAGTAACCACACCTAAGCAATCGTGTCGATTCTGGGCAATTGTGGCCTGACAACCAGCTGAGAAATGTAAGGCTCCTGGTGTGCATCCTGAGGCTGGGTTCTTGGTGTTCAAAGTCCCAGAACCAGTGGACAGGAGTGGAAGGATGTGTCCTATACCCTTCAGAGAGACAGGGGAGACGGGTGTGGATCCTGCAGGTGGGTCATCCACATCCTTGCACACTCGCACTCATCACCCCAGGAGCCACGGTTTACAAGTGATGTCAAGGTAATTCTACTTAGCGAAAACTGTGTTCAAGACCTAGGGTTTGCCCTGAAAGGAAAAGATCAGCTTGCAGCAGGACTGTGGACGGGTCCTCAACTGCACTTGCCAAGACAGGCAGGAGGGAAAAGGTTCCTGCGTCTCTTCCTCCTCCTGAGTAGTGGACCCCAAGGAACAGCAGAAAGGATACAGCTTTTGCTCAGAAGCCATGGATGCCCTGGATGATGGCACTACTCTGAGCCAAGTGACACTTCCTCCTCTGATGGCTCTTGCATATGAACCGAACCTAGGCCCTGCGGTTTTTTCTCTGGCTCAGAGCTCAGTTCCACCTGCAGGGTGCCCAGTGCCTGCTGCACATCTAGGGCTGGAAGCTCACTCAGTCCTGGACCTTTCCTGGCCCTGCTCCTGCACCGTCTTCTCCTCCAGCTCCTGGGAGGACCCCTGTTACCGCTCCTCATCCACCACAATCTCCACCTTCTCCATGATGTCTTCCGCAAGCAGCTTGAAATCCCACCAATCCCCGCCACGTCTCCGTCCACCAGGGGATTGCCGTCCTCCAGCGCCTCCACCCGGAAGAGGGTGGGATCTTCAACCGGCATGACAACTGGTGGCTGCAAGGTCCCCGCCGGGCACAGCATCAGGATGTCAGGCCACGGGGCCCCTAGGCCCTGAGCACCTGGGCTCACAACTAAGAATATCCTAGGGACCCAGGACGCTCCTGACTTCCTCTGAATGCCTCTCACACTCCTCTTGGCCTTGGTCATTACCCCAGGCTGGGGCAGGTGCGAAAGGATGGGACATAAGCACAGCAAGTGGTGGCAATGGTGGCCCTGGCTGCAGTAAACTTGTGGGAACCCACTAGCTCTTTGGGGGAGGGGAGTGAGGTCGATGGTGGGGAGGCGGGGGCTGGTGTGTGTGGGGTGTCCTGAGGCTGAAGAAAGTGGTGGTGGACAGCTCAGGACAGGGTGAATGGGCCCCGGGAGATCAGCCAAACAGGCGGGGCCCTAGGCCTATGAGCCACCAAGATGTTAGTGGGTGGCACCCTTATGGACACGCCCCTAGACCAGAGGGCATCTTCAGCGGTTCCTGGGCTCCAGCACCCCCACGTGGCCAGATTCTGTTCCCAGGAGTTAGCAGATTTTTCATCTGCCACTACCACTGGCATTGTCATTGACCAGGCTCTGGCAATTCCAACCATGGGTTCCCGCTTGACAGTCTGAATAGCACACTCCTATGTCCCACGGGATCATCAGTAACTGGGAACTCTCCTTGAGTATCCAAAGAATACACAGGGGTGCCACGTGGCTGAATACTTTTCTCCATGAGACAGACAGCATGTTGTGGTCCGGATGCTAAGGGAGTAGGGAAAAACCCCACCATTGCTACAGTTGATCTCCACTGTTCAGGGACACCAGAGCCTTAAGGTACAGAGTTCGCTCTGTGTCTCTTATCTCTGCTTCTGGCATAGCACTGTTTTTGGCACTCCTTCTGTGTGTGTACCAGGGGCTGGTGTCTGTGTGTCTCCAGCTCTCTAAGTGGTGCTGTTGCTGTCTGTCACTCTCTGGAAACAAGCACTCATATGAGAAGCTTATCCTTGGTGTGAAGGCAAGCCCTTCTCCTCCTGAGTGAGTTTCACCAATGGGATATCAGACATTTTTAGTCCACATGTTTGGAGAATGCTTTCTCAAATTTGAAAGCCAACAGTGGGTGGTCACTGCTAAACTGCAGAAGGGGACGGGTGACCCTTCCTTCATCGCTGGATAAAAGTGAATACTGCACAGGCCTGGGGCGCCTTGGCCACACTTTGCACACAGGGAGAAATGGGACATGCTCTGATGGCATGAGAAAACTCCCTGAACCTTATTCAAATCCCTGCCAGGAAGACCTTAAGGACAGCTTCACGTTAAGTTCCAAGACCCACCGGTGCAAGAGACATGCACATCTGCCTATTTACCCTATCAAGGCCCATTCAAAGTGGTTCTGTTCTCCATGTGAGAACACATTGCAGCCTGAATGATCACCCAAGCCTATGGGGCAGAGAGCAGCAAAAGGATCAAGCTAAGCCAGCCATCCTATAGTCCTGATACCCGATATATGTGTTCTGCAAGGAATACAAAGAGTGATGTTTCAAAGTGGAAGACTCTGCAGGTAGCAGGTGCGTATGCTGCAATGCTGGTTCATCACTGAAAACTCACAAAAAAGTAAAGGGTTGCTCATGTTCATGGCAAGGTCAGGGAAAGAATGCTCGGAACTTGAGAAGAATGGAAAGGCCCTTGTATCTGGGTGTTCAAGGGGCTGTCATGTCACCCACCATGGTTCTGTTTCTGGGATTGTACCCTGTTCTATGTCTTGAAACCTCTGCATTCTCACTGGTCGCCCCCAGGCACTTTCCTCCTGCCTCTCCTTTCTGCCAGGCATCCTGGGTGCACCACTGTGATTCCACTTAGAACTTGCTCACTCAACTGAGATAATGGGGTTTGATTCCCTGGCTTCAGTGCTTCTGCTGGCCAGAGTCCATGTACTTTCTCTATGACTTTCATGATTTTGCTATCCAACTTCCATCACCTGCCTAGGTCAGTTCCTGCAGCTCATAGTCATAAGCATACTGGCAGGCGCTTCTGTGTGCACAGGTGCACACACATGCGTGTGTGCACACTAACATCCTTGAGAGAAAACTTGCCCATATGCCAAAGTACAAGCTTTCTTCTCCAGGAACATAAATTTTGGGTAATCACCTGACTTTCTTTCCCTGGTTATTTTCTTTCACTTGCTCATTGATCATGTCATGTTGCATTTCTAACTCTGTGACTTAACACCAAGAGTGCTTTAACTACCCAGGTCTCACTGATTTATTAAATGCCAAGACTCTTTAAGTTGCTTTCATTAAGCTCAGGTAGGACGTCATATAATCAGGCATATCTGCATGCCTACACAGCCGAAGTGCCAATGAAGCCAGTCCCCGCTTGGGCCCCGGGACATCAAAGATGGTCACCTGGGAGGCAGTGTCCCTCTGTGTGTCACCTGGTACAGATCCCCTATGGCAAAATCAGAGAGTCTACTCCAGGGAGACTGCCAGAATTCTCCCTCAGGTGCAGACCCCTCTGGACTCCACAGCCAAGGGAAATACCCAGAGGAAAGAAGGAATTCAGGTAAAGATTTTTACCACAAGCCAGAAAACCAGCAGTCTCCAACTTTCCCCCAGGGTGTCCCCTGTCTCCTATTCTCCAGAGGTCCCTTGGGACATGTAATAAGGCCACTATCCTTGCTTCCCCCATGTTTCCTCCCTCACAGGCACATGCCAGCAGAGGGGCACACACGTAAACCCATATCTGCAATTTCCTCGCCATTCTGCACTGCCAGGGAGGCTGGAAGTGCCTGGAGAAATGCCACACTCACACCCTGTCTCTCCAAGAATGCCTGTGGTTTTGCATGGACAGCCTATCTTAGCTTGTCTTGCATTTTGTGTCACATCGTGCCAGCAAGTGCCACCCTCATGGAAAGAGTGTGGTGGCTGATGAGCTGCTCCTGGACAGCCCTGGCACAGGACGTTCCTGCGTCTCCTTTCCAAGTGTGTGGAAAAAGTTTCCAGTACAGCAGGCAATCTGTGCCTCTTTCTCCTTCTGGTCTCTGCCCTTCTCTGCAGGACCTTAGACTCCTCACCATCCCAGTCCTGCCGTAGCCACGTCCACCATTTCCACAGGCTGGCCCATGTCCCCACAGACTGAGGGCTCCACAGGCAGTGGTTTCAAAGCCCCATGCTACCTGATTTATCCTGGGTAAATCTTCAGACTATGCACTTCCCTCTCCCCCATCCAAACACACACAACAACATGGTAGAAATGTTGAGTGTGTTTTGTATTTGGTCTAGTTGCAGACTTCTGGACCCACGGTCTGGAGTTATCACTGGCCATCTTTCCTCTTTCTTATCCTGGACAGGGTGATTGCAGAGATATGGTGACCAACCACCCTCAGACTGGGGACGCCTCGTGCCTCCTCTTCTGGTTGCTCAGCACCTCCTCTCCTGTCGCCTTGATCTCTGCATCTGCCCTGGGCTGGAACACACACACACACACACACACACACACACACACACACACACACACAAGGCTTGGCATGGGGACACAAACACAAACAGGGAACACAGGAGTTTCAGGAGCTGAAGACACCTGTGTCCAGCAAGGTTGGAGATGATGTCAATAGGCACCATGTCCTGCCCTTGGGGCTCCCTGTCCACCTCTTCTCCAGCATTTCCATATTTTCTGAAGGCAACCTGAAACCACTTCCAGTGCAGCATGTGTGGTGGTGAAACGCCAAATGGTGGATGTGGAAATTCACAGAAGATCCCAAAACCAGCACACAGGTACACAGGGACCCTGGAAATGACACCCTTTCAATGATAGGCCTTCCCAGGGCAAGGTGCAGGAGTGTGGGGTCCAGGAAATCTCAAACTCAGTGAGCGACAGGCGGCCAGGGGATGGCAGGACCCACGGAAGGATGATTCTGACAAAGATACTTAATTCACCCTGCCTCTAGTAGTATTACCTAGGACTCTCGTGCTGCAACCACAGCTAATTTGAGGGAGACTTCACTCACAGACACACTGAATCCCGAAGTCCCCAGTCTCAGCAGGGCATCTGCTACATGCATGGCTCAAACTCAGGCTCCACAGCCAGCTTGCATGAACGTAAGCATCCCCATTTGGGAAAGGACAGTGTCCCAGCTACTAAACGGCTGTCTCTTCAGGGCCCACATCCAGACCGCCTCACTACATGTGTTTCTGTAAGTTACCGCTCATGGCAGAACCTTCCTCCCTACAGTAGCACTTCACAGGATCGTCCCCCATGTATTCACCAATGATCTCCTGGCAACATGAGCAAGGTCAGCCTAGGGCTGACCAGGCCCTGAACCCTCCCGTGAGCATCCAAGAACTCCAACATCAATCACCCCAGAGCAGCCCTATCTCAGCAATCCTGTTCGATTCTGGGCAGTAATGACATGACAACCAATTGAGAAAGTTAAGGCTCCTGATGTCTAGCCTGTGTCTGGGTGCTCCCCACTCAAAGTCCCAGAAGCCATGGAATGGAGTGAAATGATGTGCCCTGTACCCTGCAGAAAGACAGGGGAGACTGGGGTGGACTCCACAGGTGGATCATCCACACGCTTGCACACCCACACTCATCACGCCTGGAGCCACCTTTTACCAGCGATGTCAAGGTAATACTCCTTAATGATCACTGTGTTCCAGAAGTAGGGGTTGTCCCAAAAGGAAAAGATCAGCCTGCAGGAGGACCTTGGATGGCTCTGCACCTACACGTGCCAGGATAGGGATGAGGGTAAAGGTGCAAGCTTCTAGGTGCCTCAGGTTGCCTCCCAGACAGTCATTAACAGCTTCCACGATGCCACTGCAAATTCTCACATCACATGAACATAGATAACATGATCCTCCAACTCCTGGCCAGGTCCCATACCCAGCCGTCCTCAGTCTCCCTCGCTGATCTTCAAGTCGATCTCATAGCTAAGAAAGTCTTTATCTTGGTTTCTGATCATGACAGAAACTTTAGGGTGGTTCATAATGTGCTTTAGGTCAAGAAGCCATTCAGGCCACGTGCTGGCCCAAAAGATTCAATAGCAACAGCACTAGTCTTGGGTGGAAGAAGCACACTGGAACAGGAATTTCCAAGAAAGCTGGGTATTTCCACTTGCCCAGCCACCACTCATGTAGTCAGGCCCTGCCATACCATTAGACATGCTCATGGCTCCATGTTCCCTGTGGTGTTCTGCATCTAAGGTGATCTACATCTGCAAAGCAGGGACTGTTTCTGACCACTACTGTCCTCGTCCTGACTTGTGTGTGCTGGGTAGTGTCATGTTACTGCTTACCTGGTCAGGATTTGCAGTCCTTGTTGCACACTGTGTCTTCAAGTAATGGGGTGGTGTGCGTGTGTGTGTGTGTGTGTGTGTGTGTGTGTGTGTGTCTTCAGTAAGAAAGCCCTGGGTCTCTGACCTGCTCCCTGTCTTCACAACAGATGGCAGATATGTGTCTGAATTCGTCTGGCACTCAGAGAAGATGAGTAAAGCAGCCCCTTCCAGTTCTACCTTGCTTGTGGACAACCTCGTGTCTTTGCACTGCACTAGTGAGCACAAATATAGGGGCTCTGACTGACCAGCATGGTCTTGGGACTCCCGCTGTCTCAGCTATTTCCCAGGATCATCCACATTTGCAACAATAACTGTCTCCAGTGGCTGCTCTAGTGTCTGGTCATTCCTGACCAAGAGTCCTCAGGTGCTGCTCCTCCTCAGATGCAGGCCTGAGAGAGACACCCAAAGTCATGGCTGCAACACTTACAGGTGTGGCCCTGCTGGACTTTTCTCAGCTGTGCCTTTGGAGTCTGCCTCTCCCCCAGAAAGTGATAGGGAAAGTGAAGTCGCTCAGTCGTGTCTGACTCTTTGTGACCCCATGGACTGTAGCCTACCAGGCTCCTCCGTCCATAGGATTTTCCAGGAAAGAGTGCTGGGGTGGATTGCCATTTCCTTCTCCAAGGGACCTTCCCAACCCAGGAATCGAACCCAGGTCTCCCATTTGCAGGCAGATGTTTTACCGTCTGAGCCACCAGGGAAGCCTCTCCCCCAGACCACACTTCATTCAGGGGTCGCCCATGCCTTCGCTGTTCCCTTGCACTGTGGCCTCACATGTTTTACCAGGCTCTTTAGCACAATCATCTTAAAGGTGTTTTAGCCGTTCTTTAATTTGGCTATAAAGCTCACAAATTTTAACAGCACAGTAACACAATTTTGCTAATGTGCACTGTTAGAGTATGGTGAGCACTTTGTGAGTTTCTTGATTTCAGTTAGAAAGCCCTGCATTACTCTTCAGTTCAGTTCAGTCACTCAGTTGTGTCCAACTCTTTGTGACCCCTATGAATCGCAGCACGTCAGGCCTCCCTGTCCATCACCAATTCCCAGAGTTCACCCAGACTCATGTCCATTACTCTTAGGGCTGTAGAATCTTCTGAAACTGAAGGCAAGACTACAAGTATTCTAGACTAATTTGATTATGATACATTTTCTAAAGACTTAAACAGTTTCTGCTTCCCCATCACCCAAAGAATTACCCCTAACTCCTGAAGTTCTTCATGATTTTATTGTGGGAATCTAGTAGAATTGAAATGTTTTAATGCTTCATAATTTCATCAGTAAGCTTTTCTGAGGTGAAAAACACACTAGAATAAGTTTTTAAATTAGTCCTAGGCACAGCAAACAGAGAAAAAGGAAATAAAAGGAATACAGATTGGAAAATACAAATAAACTATTACTGTTAGAAGATGACATGACCCTCCACAGAGCAAACACTAAGGATGCCAACAGAAAATCACTTGAGCTAATCAATGAATAGAGTATAGCTGAAGAATACAAAATTAATACTCAGGAATCCCTTTCATTCTGATAGACTAGCAATGAAAAATGAGAAAGAGAACTTACGGAAAATATCTCATTCACCATCCAATGAAGAGAATAAAATATTTAGGAATATATTTCCATAAAAAGTAAGGACCTGGTACAGAAAACTATAAAGCCATGTTGAAAGAAATCAAAGATGGCACACATTGTTGAAGAAGTACACCATGTTCTTGAATCAGAAGAATCAATATAGTGACAATGACAAATCAATATAGTGACAACCCAAAGCAATCTATTGGTACATTCATTCACCATTGATATTCTTAGATTAAACTGTGGAATCCCTATCAAAATACCAACGGTGTTTTTCACTCTACAACTAATTTCACAATTTTTGTGGATACACAAAAGACCTCCAATGAGCAAAGCACTCTTGAAAAACAATGGAAACAGAGGAATCAGCCTCCCTGCCTTTAGACTATACAGCTACTGCTAAGTCACTTCAGTCGTGTCCAACTCTGTGTGACCCCATAGATGGAAGCCCACCAGGCTCCCCTTTCCTTTATATTCTCCAGGCAAGAACACTGGAGTAGCTTGCCATTTCCTCCTCCAATGCATGAAAGTGAAAAGTGAAAGTGAAGTCACTGAGTCGTATCTGACTCTTCGCAACCCCATGGACTGCAGCCTACCAGACTCCTCTGTCCACGGGATTTTCCAGACAAGAGTACTGGAGTGGGTGCCATTGCCTTCTCCGCAGACTATACTACAAAGCTACATTCATCAAAATAGTAAGGTACCGAGCCAAAAACAGAAATACAGATCAAAGGAACAAAATAGGAAGCCCAGAGATGAAGCCACACATCCATGGCCACCGTGTGTTTGACAGAGGAGGCATAAATATACAATGGAGAAAAGGAAACCTCTTGAACAAGCAGTTCAGGGAAAACGGGTCAACCACATTAAAAGAACGAAATGTTTTCTAACCCTACAAACAAAATTAAATGCAAAATGGATTAAAGACCTACGTGGAAGACCAGAAACTATAAATCTCTTAGAGAAAAAAAAAAAAAAAAGTTATGAGTTTTTGAATAAGAATGAAGATTCTGATGACATATAGGCCGTTTAAGAAATACTAAAATAATTGGGAATCAGACCAATACTTACTTGGCAGTGAACGTCTTTTACCGTTTTCATTATGAATTTGTTCTCTGTGACATGTTTGTAGTTAGGAAGATTTTTCTTGGAATGAAACTGTTGAAGCAAAAATTGATTACAAGCAGTTTCTTGTACATTTCAGTGTTTTAGGATTAATCAAGTATTATTTCTTTAAATAGGCAATTAATCTAGTAACATCTTGATTTTATATATTTTATGTTCTTACTGCTTTTAGCTTAACTTAGTGAAACACTTACCTTTGATCCTGAAGATGATGATGAAATCCAGTTTAATGACCCTGGAGTGAGGATGAAGACATTGAGGTGTAAGTCCAGGCTGAACCATGTGTGTGTGTTTGCACTTTTCACTGTTTTATACATGGAAGTAGTCAGATCTTTCACCGTCTTTGGTCTCAGAAGGTTAAACATTGAATTGAATATATATTGAGGATTATGTATCAATGAATTTGAATGTAAAGTAATAGTCAGAAGCCAGCTTCGTAACCTTTCTAAACTTTCTAAAACTTTACAATTCTTTGGATTCTTGTGTTTTTGTTTGTTCATTTGTTTGTTTGTTTTAATCAATTAGTTCTGACACTGGGTACTCCATAAAGACACTTTATTAAGCAAGGGGGTCTACAGGGATAGTAGTAAGAAGTTTAGCAGCCAGTTTTAAAATGTATCATCTCCCAAGGCTGGTACATTAAAAGAAGAAAAGCAAGTTGAAGCCACCTTGCTGAAGCATTGGGATTTCAATGTACTCCAAAGCATTCTTAAAATGAAGGCCTGTTTTGTTGCCCATGGATTTAGAGGTTACATTAATTGTCTGGTATCACTCCAGGACAAACTTTTGTAATTTGAGGGAAACTGTTGTTTATCTTGGAAAGAAAATAGTTTTAAATGTCTCATTTTCTGCTATGGATGTATTTAAGTAAAAATTTTATTGATTTGTATCTTTTGAATTATTAGAGAAGCATATCAAGTAATTGGAATGACAGTATGGCTTATACTCTTGTAAGCCCTGTTATACTTCCTCTTATTCTTTTGGCACTTCTGTAGTAAAAATGTACTGTAGAAACCAAAAGTGCAAAAGAATCAATGAGTGTTTAATTGAATACCAAGTAGAAATTTAGAATTTCAGGAGCAGATTTTAGGAAGTCTAAATGGGATTACTGACCTAGAACACAGATTTCAAGATGTTTTAGTCACCAACATCCTTATTAAGAGCATTTTCAGACACTCAGAGAAAGTGAATTTTAATTTGAAGTGAGCAATCACGTATTCACCGAGATTATAGAGTTTACAATTTTCTACTCAGTGTGTCACATCTATCCTGTTCATACCAGTCCATATTATACATTGACGGATTTCCAAATCATTTAGGAAATGAAACCAAGGCACAACACTGGTGGTCTAGTGTTTTAAGATTCTGTCTTCAGGGTTCATGAGTTCAATTCCTGGTTGGAAAAGAATGATATTGTCCTGTGCTGGCATGGCCACAAATAATGAAAATCCAAGTTGTTTCAGATGACTCACACCATGAATTGGAACAGCTGAGTATGTACCTTTAATGGTGAATTTTTTACCATATTTTTTAATATAGGTTTTTAAACATATGATAATACTCTCCTGAAGTGAAAATGAAGTCGCTCAGTCGTGTCCAACTCTTTGCGACCCCATGGACTGTAGCTTCCCAGGCTACTCAGTCTGTAGGATTCTCCAGGCAGGAATACTGGAATGGATTGCCATTTCCTTCTCCAGGGGATCTTCCCAACCCAGGAATGGATCCAGGATCTGCATTGCAGGCAGATACTTTACCCTCTGAGCCACCAGGGAAGCCCAATACTCTACTGATGTTGTAATGCATTTTAAAGCACACAAGAACTATGAAATGAAAAAAAAAAAGATTAGAAAGATAGTGTTGAGATATCATTAAATGTTTTTAAAATATTTTTTCTGTTCCAGTTTTGCTATCAGAGGCTCTAAAAATTTAATATAATTTTTTTAATTTTATATATTTATGATATTTTTGTCATCATATTTTACGCATTTGGGGTTATTAATTATGTAAATGTTAAAATGAATATCTTAAAGATGTTAATCCTGTCCTCTCTCTCTAACATTTTGTTCAGTTTTGCCAGAGATTCCTTGTGGCTAAGTTAATACTATGGAGGTACAACTGACAGTTATTTTCTGTGGTAAGAATGTAAAATGCACCAGTTGCATAGTATGTTATTTGAGAACTGAAGGTTGTCACAAGTGAACTAGGGTTGAAGGCAAGGAATCTAACCAAATGGAACACTTGAATACCAAGCCCCACAGAGTTAAGCCTTTCCTTAGAAGGAAAAGAGAACAGCTTTCTGGAGCTATGACTAAACAGATCAGTTGGGGAAAAGACTAAAGGCAATGGTAATGAAAAGAGTCTGTGTTAGTTTGGAAATTTTGTTTAAGTTTATATGTTTTATGTTAGAATCCCAGTTCTCGCCAGAGTCAGTTACCCAGTGATTTACCAGAGTGTCACTCCTGTGATCAGATTGAGTCAGAAGAATTTGATTAAGTACCACCCTTCAGTCTTTAGAAGGAAATAAGTTGCTAAACTCCAATTAAAATGAATGCTGCTGCTTCTAAGTCGCTTCAGTCATGTCTGACTCTGTGCCACCCATAGACAGCAGCCCACCAGGCTCCTCTGTACCTTGAATTATCTAGGCAAGAATACTGGAGTGGGTTGCCATTTCCTCCTCCAGTGCATGCATGCATGCTAAGTTGCTTCAGACGTGTTTGACTCTGTGCGACCCTGCTATCATGTTCCAAAGGTGTTTATTTTGTTACTAGAAACTTATTTTAATTGTTCCAAGATTACTAGACAAAGAATAGAATACTTTGTCTCTAAGAAATAAAAGGGATTTTAAAACACTGTCCACAAATCTCCACGACAGTACTCTATATACTAAGAAAAATTGAATACTCCTTTCCATAAATATCAATACCACTACCATAATTGTTGTCCCCAATTAGCTGAAAACAGGTATAATCTCTTAAGAATTGTTTTTAAGAGTGTATAAGAGTCATTCCTTTAACAATTATATGTACAAGTCTAGAATGTGTGAACTTTTAAATTCCCTACGAAAAGAACATATATTAGGAAGATAATCCAGTACTAAGTTGTTAGTATTCTGAGGTATTTAATACTTACTTAAAAGCCTTTGAATGTGTGGATCACAATAAACTGCAGACAATTCTGAAAGAGATGCGAATACCAGACGACCTGACCTGCTTCTTGAGAAACCTATATGCAGGTCAGGAAGCAACAGTTAGAACTGGACATGGAACAACAGACTGGTTCCAAATAGGAAAAGGAATATGTCAAGGCTGTATATTGTCACCCTGCTTATTTAACTTCTATGCAGAGTACATCATGAGAAACACTGGGCTGGAAGAAGCAGCTGGAATCAAGGTTGCCGGGAGAAATACCAATAACTTCAGATATGCAGATGACATCACCCTCATGGAAGAAAGTGAAGAGGGACTAAAAAGGCTCTCGATGAAAGTGAAAGGGGAGAGTGAAAAAGTTGGCTTAAATCTCAACATTCAGAAAACGAAGATCATGGCATGTAGTCCCATCACTTCATGGGAAATAGATGGGGAATCAGTGGAAACAATGTCAGACTTTTTTTGGTGGGGCTCCAAAATCACTGCAGATGGTGAATGCAGCCATGCAATTAAAAGACACTTACTCCTTGGAAGGAAAGTTATGATCAACCTGCTGCTGCTGCTGCCAAGTCACTTCAGTCGTGTCCAGCTCTGTGCGATCCCATAGACGACAGCCCACCAGGCTCCCCCATCCCTGGGATTCTCCAGCCAAGAATATTGGAGTGGGCTGCCATTTCCTTCTCCAATGCATGAAAGTGAAAACCTAAAGTGAACAACCTAGATAGCATATTAAAAAGCAGAGATGTTACTTTGCCAAGAAAGGTCTATCTAGTCAAGGTTATTGTTTACTAGGTATCAATAGAATGGTAAGGTTGAATATCTTGTGACCATTCTTCTGGAGTTATATAGAGAAAGGCTTCACTCTTAGGAGATGAAATATTAGGGCTAAAGTCCATAAGTATGTAACTAGACCTGCCTATAACAAAGTTTAAAATATTAGAAGGAAAATATTCATGTACAGAAAGAAAGTACAAAAAGAAAACATTAAAGATTAGTGAGTCTAAGTGAAAAGCGTATGGGAGTTGTACTCATATTTCAACGTTTCCGTGGGCTTAAATTTTCATAAAAGGGAAAAAAAAAGTAGATGCTTCAGTCAATTATTTTACTCTTATTTTAGTCTGAACTTACTTGAATAAGAATCAGTTATTTGGTTACTTTATTAAATAAGATCATGTGCTAGTGACATTGTAGTACTGATGGTCTGAGGTCTTGGAATGGATTTCTTATAGTCTACTGAAAAATATTACAATAGTAGGGAATTTTCAATGTTGTCAGACAGCCTTACTCTGCTCTAAACCCTAAAATTCACTCTCAGTTGTACCATGCTTTTCCATAGAATAAAATAGAACAAATTGTTTACAGAAATGCCACATTAAGCCTCCAGGAGAAACAGTGTAAAATGAATTATTTAATACAGAAATTCTGGAGAAATGCATGGCACTGTAAATGGGGAAAAGCTGGAGCTATGAGGGGCTTCTGTGGTGGCTTAGTTGTAGGGAATCCACCTGCCAATACAGCAGGCACCAGTTTGATCCCTGGTACAGGATGAACCCACATGCCTCAGAACAACAAAGCCTCTGTGCC
The DNA here is from genome assembly GCA_902825105.1 of Syncerus caffer. Taxonomy (NCBI): domain Eukaryota; kingdom Metazoa; phylum Chordata; class Mammalia; order Artiodactyla; family Bovidae; genus Syncerus; species Syncerus caffer. The sequence continues at coordinate 982,216 of CADEAB010000081.1, forward strand.
ACAGCCTGTGTTCTATAGCCTGGAAGCTGCAACTGTTGAGCCCATGTGCTGCAACAACTGAAGCCTGATCTCCCTAAAACCTATGCTCGACAAGTGGAAAGGGGACCCTGATGAGAAGCCTGTGCACTGCAACTACAGAGCAGCCCCCATTCTGCACAACTAGAGAAAAGACCACATGCAGTAAGGAATGTCCAGCACAGAAAAAAAAAAATATATATATATATATATATGCAAATAACAGCATTTAGATTTAAAAAAAAAGGAGATATGATATAACTCCTCTGGACTTTGACTAAGGTTTGTTTCAGATTAAACTGTGAAATTCACATTATTATAAAAGATTTAAACAGCTAAAGAATTCTTACCTTGTCTGTATACTTTAAATATTAAGTCTCTTTTTTTACATTTATTTTCCTTCTTACTCTTGCACCTGTTTCTTCCTCCTTTACCTAAGTGATTAAAAAAAAGGAATAAAAGCTGAAGTCTAATAATCTGTATCAGATCAGAACAGATAAGTCATTCAGTCGTGTCCGACTCTTTGCGACCCCATGGATCACAGCATGCCAGGCCTCCGTGTCTATCACCAACTCCCAGAGTTCACTCAGACTCACGTCCATCGAGTCAGTGATGCCATCCAGCTATCTCATCCTCTGTCGTGCCCTTCTCCTCCTGCCCCCAACCCCTCCCAGCATCAGAGTCTTTTCCAATGAGTCAACTCTTCGCATGAGGTGGCCAAAGTACTGGAGTTTCATCTTTGGCATCATTCCCTCCAAAGAAATCGCAGGGCTGATCTCCTTCAGAATGGACTGGTTGGATCTCCTTGCATCCAAGGTACTCTCAAGAGTTTTCTCCAACACCACAGTTCAAAAGCATCAATTCTTCGGCACTCAGACTTCTTCCCAGTCCAAATCTCATATCTATACTTGACCACAGGAAAAACCATAGCCTTGACTAGATGAACTTTTGTTGGCAAAATAATGTCTATGCTTTTGAATATGCTATCTAGGTTGGTCATAACTTTCCTTTCAAGGAGTAAGCTTATTTCAAGTCTGCAGTCACCATCTGTAGTGATTTTGTAGCCCACAAAAATAAAGCCTGACACTGTTTCCACTGTTTCCCCATGTATTTCCCATGAAGTGGTGGGGCCAGATGCCATGATTTTTGTTTTCTGAATGTTGAGCTTTAAGTCAACTCTTTCACTCTCCACTTTCATTTTCATCAAGAGGCTTTTGAGTTCCTCTTCAGTTTCTGCCATAAGGGTGGTGTCATATGCATATCTGAGGTTATTGATATTTCTCCCGGAAATCTTGATTCCAGGTTGTGTTTCTTCCAGTCCAGCGTTTCTCATGATGCACTCTGCAATAATTTGTATAATAGTTTACAAACTCATCAAACAAGCTAACATAAGCTGTTCAACTTTATATAAACAGGGAAACAAACAGATTATCATTTAAATAGCAGTAAAATATTAACAGACCTCAAAAGAGATTTACAATTTAACTTAATTTGCTTACTGATTAGCCACTTACAAATTGTTGATTGTTTTCTTCTAAATCCCTTACTATATAAATATATTATGAACCACATAACCCATTACCAGGCATAAGGGTAATTATTTTTTATTATCCATGCTTTCCAATTAAACCTGGGTTCTATACATTCTCTTCCACAATTCATTTGCAAATTAATAAACCAATATAGCCCATATATTTGTAAAGCAATGAAAGCTGAAAAATCATATGTAGAAATGTATTTAGTTTGGCCTGAGAGGAAGCAGCTGGTTTAAAAGTCCCACAAAAGGACGAGGGGAGTTACCCTCTGGAAGGCTGGAATGAAGCCTTGGAAGATAACAGTAACAAAAATGTGTTGAACATCTATTAAGCACCAAGTTGTGGTAATTCTGCATTCATAAAATGATTACTATTCTCTTTAGAATACACAATCCAACATGGGCATCTGAAATTTCATTCCTCAAAACAGAGGAGGAAACAAGCAATATATGGACATGTAAACTTATTTGTAAGCTAATAGTGAATTATATAGACTACAAAAAAAAAAAGTAGTAGCTTGTAATTTACCTAACACATTATGAAAAAGACATTACTAGAGTTTCCCTGAATAGTTAGCAGCAAAACATTTGCTAGAGAAAGGCTAAGCCACTTGGTCTGGGGAATCTAGAGACCACTGAACTTGAAGGCAAAGAAGTGTGACTGAATATGGCAAAGGTTAAGTAAGCCTTGAGAGCTAAAGTGAAGTGAGAGGAATTAATAATGAAAATAAATTTGTTGTGGAATGTGAAAAGTGGTGCTATTCTGAAGGAGGTATTCTCATTTATTGCAGTTATTTTCCAGGAGGTGTTACAAGGACATTAAACATGACACAAGCAGAACTCAGGTCTGTAAAAAGGAGAATTCAAGGAATGACTGTCCCAGTGCCCTGCTTCAGTTAGCTTAGAAGTACCGTTTTGGAAGTTACAAGTAAGTTATTGTCAAATCTGATTATTGGCGAACTGTCTACCTCAGAATAAAGATAAGTAAAAATGTATAGTGTCAGCATCTATTTTATGAGAAAAGAAGGCTGAACACATTGGGATATGTGTGCCTTTAAGGTTTGTGACAGGTAAACACAAATATAAACAGGCAGATATGAACCTAAACATCCAACATGGGTTTACCTTTGTCTTTGCAAAGAAGCAGTGTTTTCACCAGTAGTGAACTGTCTACATAGTAAAGTATGGACAAATATTTCACAGTCCCAAAAGAAAGAATCAGTGTGTCCTAAACAACAGCTAAAGGAGAATCTTGGGAAGGGATGAAGGCCATAGGGTTGAAGCCTCCCCTGATCAAAAGTAGATTTCTGCCAGTTCACTAATGTGCCTGCAGTTAATCTGGCATGAATCCAAAGCTTATAGTATTTTACCCTTCGGGTAAAATTGACAAAAAGAAAGAGGAAATTATACTGCTATGTGAACAGAGCAGGAGGAAGCAGGAGCAGCTTCTTGCTCATATGTGGACTATGCAGTCCACTCAAAGACAGCAGCCAACCACAAGAAGGAGGAACTACCACTGAAGGCGGCTGATCAATTAGTGGTCCTGGGAAACTGAGTCATTACCTTTATTCCTGGGCATAGCTATAGCGTCAGGCTTACTGTTTCGAAGCAGCTTCCTGTGCTGCTGCTGCTGCCAGGTAATCCTCTGAGGCGTCCGAAGAACTAACTTATGCTCTCTGAATTGAGAACTCCAGAGAGATTGGCACGTGGCCACGCTTGGCAGCAACAAAGTGGCACCTCGGCTGGTGTCACAGGGTTAACGTCATTTTCCTTGTGCATGACGCTACTGGCCTATCCCCCAAGCACAGTCTCTTTTACCTACAGAGCAAGTGTAGTCCAAACCAACTGACTTCCTGGTACCCAGCAGTGTGAGACACGCTGTGTCAGATTCCAGTAAACAGTGATAGATTTTTGGAGAACAAGGTGCTGAGCTTGAAAGGTTGTGTGTCAATATAGTGGAGACCACGTGCATTTTCCCAATTAGAAACTGCATGAGCTACCTGTTAATAAGTGCTCTTGCCTGAACATTTCTTCACTTAAATTGTATCCCTTGTTTTCCTTCTTGGAGAAACAAATTCCATCAGGAGGCTTCTGTTATAAATCTAGCATAATACAAGTGGTTCAGGAAATAAAGAGAAAGGTTATTTATCTATCAAAGGACCTGGACAAATGTCCTTAGGTTTGGGAGAGAGGAACCTCTTGAAGTTCATTACAGATCCCTCTCTTTGAAATATTTAGGTCCACTAAGCTAGGGACTGTTGGTGGTACTAGGGTATAGCCCCTAGTCTGTGTATCCAATGTTGAAGTGATGGAATAAAGTTTAAAGTTAGTGTAAACAAACAACAAATACTTTCTCTTCAGAAATAAAATGTTTAGGATTTTTTTTTTCCCATAGTGATGGAAGATGTTTTCACCTATTTAAGTATTAGTGATCATTCTGGATAGATATAATTTTGTTTGAACTTTATGCTACACACCCTATTCTTGACCTGTGAAACAAATATTGTACATATGCTTTAACCATGAAGAATAGTCACTGGGTATCCACTTGAATGGGGAAGTCAAAATCTACTGCAGTTGACTACCATCAATGTACCCTCTGGGAAATTCAGGATGCAAAAATGAGATGGTGCATTTCTGTGCTTTGGAGTTGTGTATTCCTAGTCAATTAAGATAAGTCAGAAGTTTAATGTTTCCAGATTCTTGCCTAGGAAAATACTAATGTTGCTGCTTGTCACATCTGTGTTTTTTGGTTAACAGGATTCTTTTACCACAATAGATGTTTCTGTCATGGATTTTCCACTTTAAAGAAATTTCTATATGTATTTGCTCTGCCCCTACATCTTCAGAACACTCCTCTCAAAACTGTATGAAAGACCATTTCCCAGGCTATGGTCCTTGAGTTTGTTTGATTTTTTTTTTTTCTAATTTTAGTATATATTTTTTATTTATCAATACAGTATAATTTTCTTCAAAGAAAAAAATTGTTTTTCACTTCAAGCATGAAACTTTGTACTGAAAGTTTGTCTCCTACTTAATCATGACATATGATCAGTGAGTCCACATTATAAGGAATGACAATTGGTATTTTTTACAGAAACCAGGGCTTCGCTGGTAGGTCACCTGCTTAAGAATCTGCTGCAATGCAGGAGACCCCAATTTGATTTCTGGTTTGGGAGGATTCTCTGGAGAAGCAATAGGCCACTCACTCCAGTATTCTTTAGGCTTCCTTTGTGGTTCTGATGGTAAAAAAACATATCTGCTATGAGAGATCTGCTGGAAGAGTGGCCTGACAACCCACTCTAGTATTCTTACCTGGAGAACACCCATAGACAGAGGAGCTTGGTTGGCTACAGTCCAGAGGGTCACAAAGGGTCAGACATGACTGTGAGAATAAGCAGACCAGAAGCCAAAATAGATTTTGAAAAAAAAAAAAAATGCTTGAAAAGCTTGAAATTTGGAGGTCTGCCTTAGAAAGAATATTTTAGCCCTAGAAAAGAAAATTACATAAATCAATGAACTTTACTACTCTCTTGTCCCTATAAAGTCAGAGGAGAAATGGAGTGTCATTTCCCTTTTTAGAGGCAAGTTGTTGTAGTTGAAAATATTAAATGATTAAATAAATGATTTAAACCTACTGAAATGCTGCTTTCAAAAATGAAAAAAATATATATTAATTCAAGATTAATACCAAAGCAAGAACATAATTGAAATCAGTTGCAGTTGTAAGATATGACTTCAAAGAAAACTAAACAAATGTGTATAATGACTGGGTAAATTCACTGGCAATATGGTACAAAAATTAATAGTCAATATTGTAAAGGATTTTTACACACAATAAATAGAAATGCCTTTTAAATATGCATCATTTTTTCTTTCTTTTTTTATTTTATATTATCTTATTTTTAAACTACAGTATTGTATTGGTTTTGCCATATATCAACATGAATCCACCACAGGTATACACGTGTTCCCCATCCTGAAACCTCCTCCCTCCTGTCTCCCTGTACCATCCCTCTGGGTCGTCCCAGTGCACAAGCCCCAAGCAGCCAGTATCATACATCGAACCTAGACTGGTGACTCGTTTCATATATGATATTATACATGTTTCATTGCCATTTTCCCAAGTCATCCCACCCTCTCCTTCTCCCACAGAGTCCAAAATACTCTTCTACACAACACTGTCTGTTTTGCTGTCTCGTAGGTATGCGTAGTTTTAATAAACAAAAGCACTGGCTACTTTTCAGACATTCCAGACAAAGGTCATTTAAACAAACTATCTACTTATCTCCCAAAACAACATGGTGGTGGTGGTGGTGGTGGTCTTGATTAGTTTCTAAGTCATTTCCTCCTGTTTTTCATCTCCATAGACGATAGACCACTAGGCTCCTCTCTCCGTGGGATTTCCCAGGCAAGAATACTGAGATTGGTTTCCATTCTCTCTTTCAGATCTATCTTCGCAATTCAGGGATTTCTCAACCCTGGGTCACCTACACTGAGATGTGGATTCTTTATCACTGAGCCACCAGGAGAATCCCCCAAAGCAACACAGTATCTACTTAAGTAGTTCTTGGCTTTCATACATACTGCATCAAATGTCTAGCCTGTATAGTCTGGGTTTGTTCAGAACTATCCTAGTGATCCATATGTTAATACTAAGCTTCCCAATGATCCTTTTCTGGGAAGATCCCACATGGTGAAGTGTAACTAACCTCGTGGGCTACAACTCATGGGCTCATGTGCCAAAACTAGAGCCAGTGTTCTTCAACAGAGAAACCATCACAATGGGAAGGCTGTGCATATCGAAGTGCACCATACCACTTGCCTCAGCTAGAGAAAGCCCTTGAACATCCATGAATACCTGGCCCCGCCAAAATAAATATAATTTTTAAAATAATAAAATAAATGAGACCTTTAAAAAAGTGAGTTTGTTTAACATAGAAGTGTAGTTACATATATGTAGCAACAAGCAAGTGTACTTTGAATGTTGAAAGCACAAAAATACTTATTTTTCAAAACATAGTAGAACAATACTGATTAGAACAAATTTATCACAAAATAAAAATATTATATGCAATAGTTCACCAGGATGATATGTAAGGGCATCCCAACCATCAGAGTTCAAATTTGTGGTTTGAAAGCCTAAAAGCCTATGAAACATCATGTTGTTCATATAATTTGACTATACATATATCTACTTAAGCTGTTAGCTCACTCTTCTGCACCTTTATATTTCATTCTGAAGCCATTTGGATTTTCTAAAAGAATGTGTAGATTTCTTTTGTTTGTTTTAGTTTCTCAGGGGACTTCTCATTCTGCCCACATACCAGGAAACTTTTAACATATTTTCCATGACTATAGTTCAAGTTTTGTCTACCCTAACCTTGCATACCATTAAGCCTGTACTGTGTTTCTTTTAGCAGGTTCTAGTGATGTTCTTCTTGGAGAAGGAAATGGCAACTCACTCCAGTACTCTTGCCTGGAGAATCCCCAAGAGATGGGGAAGCCTGGTGGGCTGCCATCTATGGGGTCACACAGAGTTGGACACGACTGAAGTGACTTAGCAGAAGCAGCAGCAGCAGTGATGTTCTTCAAGCTGTTTTTGCCATTCTTTAATTTGGGTATAATGCTCACTGATTGTAATAGCAAATTAATACCTTTTTAATGTGCTGTTAGAATGTGGTGAGCTTTTGTGTTTCAGGGTTTTGGTTGGAAAACCCTGCATTATTGTTAGGACTGCTGTATCTTCTGATACCGAAGGAGAGACTGCAAATATTCCAAACTAATTTAATTATAGTAGTCAATGTTTTCTAAAGAATTAAAGAGTTACTCATCAAAATATTTAATTGTCATGGGAAAAAAGTACCCCTAACTTCCTTAAGTACACCATGATTTTATTAAGGTAATCTGTGAGAACTGATATTTCTCTGGGCATCACAATTTCATCAATACACTTCTATGAGATGAAAAAAAAAAAAAGTTAGAATTCACATACTTCAAGAAAGTCATATTTAAATTTGGAAAAACTTGTTTCAATAGCAGTAAAAATGGCTGTATGAGAAGTGAATTGATATTTTTTTCTCTATTTTTCTCTGAGTATCTTCTTGAAAGTTGTGTCTTCACTTCTTACTGAAACGTATTATTCTGCTGTTGTTCAGTTGCTCACTCATAGCATCTTTCTGCAACATCATGGACTGCAGCATACCAGGCCTCATTGTCCATCACTAACTCTCAGAGTTTACTCAAACCTTTGCATCAAATTAGGTATACAATCTGACCATCTCATCCTCCAATAGGCCCTTCTCCTTCTGTCCTCAAACTTTCCCAGCATCAGGGTCTTTTCCTACAGTCAGTCCTTTGCATCAGGTGGACAAAGTATCAGAGTTTCAGCTTCAGCAAAATTCCTTCCAATGAATTCTCAGAGCTGATTTCCATCAGGATTGACTCTTTGATCTCCTTGCAGTCCAAGGGACTCTCAAGAATCTTCTCCAACACCAGAGTTCAAAAGCATCAATTATTCCATGCTCAAATTCCTGTATAATCCAACTCTCCCATCCATGAGAGGTAGTGGAAACACCATAGGTGTGACCTGACAGACCGATAATAGCAAAGTAATGCCTCTGCTTTTGAATATGCTCTCTAGATGGTTACAGATTTTGTACCAAGTATCTAGAACCTTTTAATTTCATGGCCGAAGTCGTCACCATCTGCAGTGATTTTGGAGCCCCAGAAAATAAGGTCTACCACAGTTTCCATTTTTTCCCCATTTTTTCCTTATTTGACGTGAAGTGATGGGACCAGACAACAAGATCTTCATTTTTTTAATGCTGAGTTTTAAGTCAGTTTTTTCACTCTCTTCTTTCTTTTCATCAACAGGCTCTTCAAATTATTCTTCACTTTCTGTCATATATGTGGTGTTACGTGCATATCTGAGGTTATTGATATTTCTCCAGGCAATCTTGATTCTAGTTTGTGCTTCATCCAGCCTGGCATTTCACATGGTGTGCTCTGAATACAAGTTAAATAAGCCACACAACAATATACAGCCTTGATGTACTCCTTTCTCAATTTGAAACTAGTGGATTGTTCCATGTCCAGTTCTAACTGTTTCTTCTTGACCTGCCTACAAATTTCTTTGGAGGAAGCTAAAGAGATCTGGTATTTGCATCTTTTCAAGAATTTCCCAGTTTGTTGTCATGCACACAGTCAAAACCTTTGGCATAGTCCAAATCCAATGTGGATGTTTTTCTTGAACTCCCTTGCTTTTTCTCTGATCCAATATATGTTGGCAATTTGACCTCTGGTTCCTTTGACTTTTCTAAACCCATCTTTAACATCTGGAAATTCTTGGTTCATGTACTGTTGAAGCCTGGCTTGGATAACTTCGAGTATTACTTTTCTTGCATGTGAGATGGGTGCAATTGTGTGGTAGTTTGAACATTCTTTGGCATAGCCTTTCTTTGGGATTGGAGTGAAAACTAACCTTTTCCAGTTCTGTGCCCAATGCTGAGATTTCAAAATGTGCTGGCATATTGAGTGCAGGGTTTTAATGGCATCATCTGGTAGGACTTGAAATTGCACAACTGGTAACTCATCACATCTAGTAACTTTGTTCATAGTGATGTACTAAGGGCTATTTGACTTCACACTCCAGGATGTCTGGTTCTAGGTGAGTGAAGACAACATCATGGTTATCTGGGTCATTAAGATCTGTTAATACAGTTCTTCTGTGTATCCTTGCCACTTCTTAATATCTTCTGCTTCTGTTAGGTCCATATAGTTTCTCTCGTTTACTGTGCCCATCTTTGCATAAAATGTTTCCTTGGTATCTCTAATATTCTTGAGGTGATCTCCATTCTTTCCATTTTATTGTTTTTTTTTTGTTTGTTTTTGTTTTTGTTTTTGATTGCTGAGGAAGGTTTGATCTCTCCTTGCTATTCTTTGGAAAACTGCATTCAAATGTGTTATCTTTCTTTTTCTCATATGCATTTAGCTTCTCTTCTTTTCTAAACTATTTGTAAGACCTCCTCAGACAGCCCTTTTGCCTTTTTGCATTTATTTTTCTTGGGTATGGTCTTGATCACTGCCTCATGTAGAATGCTATGACCCTTGGCCCATCATTCTCCAGGCAGTCTGTCTATAAGATCTAATCCCCGAAATCTATCTGTCAGTTCCACTGTATAATCATAAGGGTTTGATTTCAGTCAAACCCAAAAGGTCTAGTGTTTTTCAATACTTTCTTCAATTTAAGACTGAACTTTGTTCTAAGACATTCATGATCTGAGCTATGTCACTGTTCAGTCTTCTTTTTGCCGGCTGTATAGAGCTTCTCTATCTTTGGCTGCAAAGAACTTAATCAGTCTGATTTCAGCTTTGACCATCTCTAGAGTAATCTCTTGTAGTTTTGGAAGAGAGTGTTTGCTATTAATTGTAATTTCTCTTAGCAAACTCTGTTAGCCTTTGCCCTGCTTCATGTTGTACTCCAAGGTCAAACTTGCGTCTTACTCCAGGTATCTCTTGACTTCCTACATTTTCTAGGATGCAATGGATGTTGGCAGTATAAGCTCTCATTCCTCTGCCATTTCTAAATCCAGCATATATATTTGGAAGTTCTTGGTTCACATAATTTGAAGCCTAGCTTAAAGAATCTTGAGCATTATCTTGCTTAGTTTGTGAAATGAACATAATTGTGCAGTACTTTGAACAATTTTCGGCATTGCCCTTTCATGTGGGGATCAGTACTTTATCACGTGTACACTAGAGCTTGCTCATTAGTGGCATAATGTGTATTCCATAGTGCAAATTCAGAAGTTGGGTCACGTATGCCATATAATGTTGACTCAGTAGAGGTAGGATGATACTTCCAGAATGTAAGCTCAGTAGTTTTGCTAAGCCTTCTGTAGAACACTGGTTCAGTAATGGTAATATGTGTGTTCTAGAATACAAGATCGGTACTCTTGTCACATTTCCTTCAGAATTTAGCCACTGCAGAAGTGGCATGTGTGTTTAGAATGGGGTCTTAGTAGTCATGAGATGCATGTTCTACAACTCAGTCTGAGTAGTGGAGAGATGTGTTTTCTAGAGTGCAAGCTAAAGTGCAAGATACTTGGTGTGATGACCTGTGGTACCCAAAGAAGCAATGGGAATTGTCACAGCACTGTAACACTGAATGGTGAAAACCTACTAGGTGTGTTTGACCCACAGTAGACAAAGAAGCATTCCGAGAATGTGTTACCTCTGATTTACAGGATGGTGGTAATTATTGAGTGTTTTCCACCTAAAGTGGATGCAGATGTACTTGAATCATGTAATAAAACTGAAACAGTGATGGTTATAATCTATTAATCATGCCTGAGCTATTTGGATGCAGAAACACTTAAAAACTTTACAACACCGAAACACTGGAAATCGATAAATTATTGGATGTATCTTTCAAGAATGGATGATAAAGCACTTGAAATGTATCACATAGCTGAAAGACTGGATGTTGATCAATACTGGGTTTGTTTGACCTGGGGTAGGATGGGGACTCATTTAACCATATGACAGCCCTAAAAAACAGGATGGTGATAAATTTATGAGTGTGTATGAACTTGTATGTACAGAAACAGTTGAATATCACAGAACTAAACACTTAATGGTGAACAACTGCCAGGTGTATTTGAACCAGAATATATGGAAAAATATGAAGAATGTTACAGTACTGAGACAATTGATGGTGATAGACTATTGCTGTGTTTAACATGGAGTAGAACAAGAAGTACCTGAAACATGTCACAGCACTGAAACACTGGATGGTCATGAGCTACTGGGTATGTTTCAGCTCAAGTGGATTAAAGAAACATTTGAATCATGTCACAGAGTTGAAACATTGGATGTTTATAAACGACTGAATGTACTTTTTATGGAGTGAATGAAGAAAGCACTTGAAGCGTGTGACATCGCTGAAGCATTGATTGAGAATACTGACTATGTTTGAGCTGGGATGGACACAGAGACTCCAGAATCATTTCATAGGACTGCAGACTAACACTTGATGGGGATAAGCTACTGGGTTTGTTTGACACAGGAATGGATGAAGAAACAGTTGACATTATGTCACAGCAGTGAAACAAGATGGTTATAAATGGTGAATATACTGATGTCAGTGGGACCAAGAACAGAACACTGGAGGATGAAAAAGTACTGTCTGTGTATGCCACAGTGTGGACAAACACAATTTTAAATCATGTCACAGCACTAAGATGCTGGTATGGTGATAAAATACTGACTGTCTAGATCTAGGGTGGGTGATGAAACCATGTCACAGTATGTAAACACTGGATGGTGACAAACCATGGAGTCTGCTTTATGGGCAAGAATTAAAAAAGCCATTGAGTATTCTCCAAAACTAAAACAGTGGCTATTGATAACTGCTAGAAATTTTGCACCAGCGTTGATATAGAAGCATTTGAAACATGCCAGTGTACTGAAACAATGGATGGTGATAAATGAGTATATTAACCTGGAGTGGATGAAGAAGTATTTTAGTCTAGTGGCAGCCATGAAACACTGTTGTGTTGATAAACTCCTGGATGTTTTTGTTTGTTTGTTTGTTTTTACTCATTTTATTGATGAAGAATTGAAATTGGTCATATGTCACAGCACTGAACACTAGTTGGTACAAAATATTGGCTTTAACTAACCAGAGTGGGAAAAGAAGCATATGAATTGTGCTGCACTCATTAAAGCAAAGAAATAGAGGAAAATAATAGAATGGGAAAGACTAAAGATCTCTTCAAAAAATATAAATAAATAAAGATACCAAGGGAACATTTCATGCAAAGATGGACTCAATAAAGGACAGAAATGGTATGGACCTAAGAGAAGCAGAAGATATTAAGAAGAGGTGGCAAAAATCACAGAAAAAGCTGTGCAAAAAAGATATTTATGACCCACATAATCACGATGGTGTGATCATTCACCTAGAGCCAGACATCGTGGAATGTGAAGTCAAGTGGACCTTAGAAATCATCACTACAAAGAAAGCTAGTGGAAGTGATAGAATACCAGTTGAGCTTTTTCTAATCCTGAAAGATGATGCTGTGAAAGTGCTGCACTCAATATATCACCAAATTTGGAAAACTCAGCACTGGCCACAGGACTGCCCAAAGAAAGGCAATACCAAAGAATGCTCAAACTACCACACGATTGCACTCATCTCACACACTAGTAAAGTAATGCTCAAAATTCTCCAAGCCATACTTCAGCAATACATCAACTGTGAACTTCCAGATATTCAAGCTGGTTTTCAAAAAGGCAGAGGAACCAAATTCAAATTGCCAACATCCACTGGTCATTGAAAAACCAGAAGTTTTATCTACTTCAAGTTCCAGAAGAATATCTACTTCAAGATATCCAGATAACTATCAAGAAATGTGTAGATGACACCACAATTATGGCAGAAAGTGAAGAAGAACTAAATACCCTCTTGATGAAAGTGAAATGGAAGAGTGAATATATTGGCTTAAAGCTCAACATTCAAGACACTAAGATCATGTCATCTGGTGTCATCATTTCATGGCAAATAGATGGGTAAACAGTAGAAACAGTGGATTACTTTATATTTCTGGGCTCCCAAATCACTGCAGATGGTGATTGCAGCCATGAAATTAAAAGACGCTTACTCCTTGGACGGAAAGTTATGACCAACCTAGACAGCATGTAAAAACACATATACTTTACTTTGTCAACCAAGGTCCATCTAGTCAAGGCTATGGTTTATCCAGTGGTCACGTATGGATGTAAGAGTTGGACTGTAAAGAAGTCTGAGCACTGAATAATTGATGCTTTTAAACTGCGGTGTTGAAGAAAACTCTTGAGAGTCCCTTAGATTGCTAGGAGATCCAACCAGTCCATCCTAAAGAAAATCAGTCCTGAGTTTTCATTGGAAGGACTGATGTTGAAGTTGAATCCCCTATAATTTAGCCACCTCATGTGAAGAGCTGACTCATTTGAAAACATCCTGATGCTGGGAAAGATTCAAGGCATGAGGAGAAGGGGACATCAGAGGATGAGATGTTTGGAAGGTATCACCAACTCAATGGACATAGGTTTAGTTTACTCTGGAAGTTTGTGATGGACAGGGAGGCCTGGCTTGCTGCAGTTCATGGGGTCACAAAGAGTTGGACATGACTGAGTGACTGAACTGAACTGAACACCCCTTAAAAGTGATTAAAAATAATAATAATTTTGGGCATGTTTGACCTGGGTGAATAAAGAAGACCTTGAAGCATGTCATACAATGAAACCCTGAATGGTCAATAATTACCAGCTGGGTTTGACATTGAATGGCTGGAGAAGCACTTGGGGCATGAACTGAACTTCAACCCTGTATGGTGATAAACTAGTCAATGTGTTTAAATGGGGTGAATGAACACACCATTGAAATGTACCTTAGCATTGTAACAGTAGGTGGTAAATGTTACCGATGTGTACTGAATGTGATTTACCTGGAGAAGCACATGGAGCAAGCCACAGGAATGAAACAATGGATGGTGACACTTTACTGAGTGTGTTTTGTCTAGGGTTGAGAAGAAGTCCACTTGAGGGAAGTCCTCAAACTGAAGCATGGGATGCTGATAACTACTGGGTGTTTCTGAACATGATGTACGACAAAATTCTTGAAATATGTTACAGTACTGAAACATTGCATGTTGATAAACTACTGGTGTGTTTGACCCAGGATGGACAAGAAGCACTTGAAGCATGTAAAAAAAAAAAAAAAACCTGAAACAGGAGGTGATGAACAACAGGGTGTGTATGACCTAGAGTGCATGAGGAATTATCTGAACCTTGTCACCAACATGAAACACTGGATGTTGACAAACTATTGAGTGTGCTTGATTTATGGTGGACTAGAAGCACATGAACCATTTCACAGCACTCAAAAGTGGATGGAGGAAAACTACTTTGTATGTTTGATCCAGGGAGAAAAGAGAAGCTCTGGAAGCATTTTGTAATATTGAAACACTGGATGGTGATCAACGTCTTGGTGTGATGATCTGAGGGAATGAAGAAACCCAGAAGCATGTTGCATAATTGAAACATTGGATAGTGAAAAACTACTGGGTGTTTTTGACCCAGTTTACACAAAGAAGCACTTGAAGCATGTCACAGAACTTGAACACTGAATGATGTAAAACCCCTGGGAGTGTTTGACTGGGTGGATGAAGAAGCTCTTGAAGCAAGTCTCTGCACCAAGACACTGGATTGTGAGCAGGTTTTACCTTCAGAAAATGAAGCACTTGAAATGTGCAACAGCAATAAAATAGAGGATGACAGTTATACCACTGGGTGATTAGTCCCAGGTGACAAGGAAACACTGGAAAATATCACATGTTAATGCACTGAATACTCTATGGTAATAAAGTACTGAATGTGTTTGATCTGGGTTTTAGAAGAAGCAGATAAAGCAGGTTCCAGTTCTAAAACGTGGGATTGTGATACACTACTGGGAGTGTTGGAATTCAAGTGGAAGAAGAAGCCCTGGAAGCATGTCACATCCAAGAAACAATAAATGTTGCTAAACTACTGAGTGGGAATGATAGGGAAAGATGAGAGGTCTCTTCAGGAAAATAAGAGATATCAAGGGAGTTTTTCATGCACATAGGGACACAATAAAGGACAGAAAAGGTATGAACCTAAAATAAGTGGAAGATACTAAGAGTGGTGGCAAGAATACATAGACAAACTATCCAAAAGAATCCCAGTGACCCAGATAACTATGATGGTGTGATCACTCACCTACAGCCAGGCATCCTGGAGTGTGAAATCAAGTGGCTCTTAGAAAGCAAAACTACCAACAAAGATGGTGGAGGTGATGGAATACCAGCTGAGCTATTTCAAATTCTAAAAGATGATACTATTTAAGTGCTGCACTCAGTATGCCAGAAAACTTGGAAAACTCAACAGTGGCTGCAGGACTGGAAAAGGTCAGTTTTTCATTTGAAATCCAAAGAAGAACAATGCAAAAGAATGTTCAAAGTATCACACAACTGCCCTTATTTCACACACTAACTCCTTGGAAGAAAAGTTATGAGCAACCTATACAGCATATTAAAAGGCAGAGATATTAATGTGCCACCAAAGGTCCTTCTAGTTAAGACTATGATTTTTCCAGTAGACATGTATGGATGTGACAGTTGAATTATAAAGAAGAGCTGAGCACCAAAGAATTGATAGTTTTGAACTGTGGTGTTGGAGGAGATTCTTGACAGTCCCTTGGACTGCAAGGAGATCCAACCAGTCCATCCTAAAGGAGATCAATCCTAAATATAAATTGGAGGGACTGAGAAGAATTATCTCCAGTTGATCATGGCATTCCTATTACAGACTGAAGAAGGACTATTCAGGCACACTTGGCTCCAGTGGTTTGTCCCAAACAGGTGAAAATGTTTCTTGCCAAATTGTATGAGAATAATAAAATTGCTAGTGCCACCCACAACATCTATGCATACTGAATATATTGTGAGGATAAGAAGACTTTCTTACAGGACTGTGAGGATGATGGGGAAACAGCGCTGGTGGGCGTCTTCTCCATCTCATGGAGATTTTGAATGTGAGAGATGTCATGGTGGTGGTATCACACTAGTATGGAGGGTTCTGCTAGGACCAGATCACTTCAAACATATTAACAACTGTGCCACAAACATTCTAGTGAAGAACTACACAAATTCACCAAAGGAATCATCTAAGGCTTTGGGAAAGAACAAAAAAGTAAGAAAAGACAAGAAAAGGAGTGCACATTAACATCTGAAACTATATGAAAGGTTAATTTGCCTATAATTATACAAATTCAATGGTCATCCAAGAATACATTGTGCAGAGAAAGAATCCTGGACAGTTCAGGTCAGCCAATTCATTGTGAACACCAGCATATTTTTTGTTCTTTGGTTGTATCATCTGCCAAAATAGGGAACTTGTGATATTTTCATGTGTGTTTCAGGCTGATTCAGAAGGATTAATTTGAAGTTAATCACCACTGCATCTAATTTTAGAAAGGTAACAATTGCCCTGGGCAGTACGTGAGTTAACTGTCCATTTCATGTCAAGTGCCTTTGTTAGGTGGGGAAGAAGTGTCTCTAGAGGAACATAAATGCCTAATTTCTTGTCATTGGGATTCTCATTTTGTTAAGTGAGTATTACCTTTTACTGCTCTTTATGGTTTATTGGAGTAGGGGCTCGTTGAAGATTGATCTTCAAGAGTTTCTTCTTATGATTTTAGTTCATAAGTCCATCACCTTTCATTTTATAGTGCTCATCATGGCGTAATGGATTAAGTGAAAATCCAGGAGTACACACCTGCAGTTAATGTGCTGAAGTGATAATTCATCTAACAGCTTTGTTACCATAAGTGTTATGCCTCAATTTTCTGTTGCAAATTGGTGTTTGTGAATTTTCAAAGTGATTTTCTAGTCTCTACTTTTTTGTTTGATTCTTGTACTGTTAAACAATAAATATGGTATGTCAGTAGTCTCCTCCCACCGCTGAAATGTATTGGTGTAATAGTCTGGTTACTTTGAACAACCTGGAAGTACTTTTCTTGTGATCTTCACTGAGGAATTAGCACTGTGCCACAACTGTGCTAGGGTAATGGGATTTTATGGAATGGCATAGAGGTGGCAAACACCGCTGGTGCAGAGTGACAGTGTGCTGTGTACTTCTGTAAATGTGGTGCATTTTTCCTATTCATACTCCAGCTATCGTTTTCAACTCCATGATTTGTGGAAAGAAGGAACAGGTTTTTGATGGAAAAAACAGAGAAAATCCCTCTTCGCACCCCCCATTCTTATAAAATCTTCATCAGTTTTTTGTAAAAGTTGCTTTTTTCATTTGCAAGTTGTACAATTTACCACTAGGTATTTAGCAAATAAATTTATCTGTAAGATATTATAAATCATTAACTATTCCCTTTCAGATAATAGTTATAAGCAACTATTAAAAATTATTAATTAGTCACAGATTTGACTGAAATTCTCTTCCAAAGAGACAGAACAGAAATAAGGAAGCAGTTTGGAATGGTGCTGGAGCATGGAAAACATCAAAGAAAAGTGGGCACAGTGTTGTTGTTGTTTGTTTTTGTTTTTTCCTATTCTTTAATGTTTTACTTTTAGGAGATCCAACATCTTGACTTGGTATTTTTAATTAGAATTTAGTAAACTGCTTTACTCTAGATTCTGAGAGGTAAAATCTAAATTACATTTGTTGTTAGTGTGTTTAATTGTTGTAACCCATATTTATTTAAAACATTTACCTCAAATTCCATGAAAAAGTATGTTTTATGTATTAACTGTTAAAATAAAGAACTTAAAGGCTATTAATTAACATTAAAATTATTTCACAATTTTGGCATGCCAAAACCTGTCAAAGAAGATAAAAAAAAAAATCAGTAAGAACTGGTGCTACAGAAAAAAAATGTGAGTTAATTTTTTCTGCAACAACAAATTTTAATTTCTTTCTAGCTGTTTTATTTAACATTTATATAGGTCTTTATGCTGCTGCGGCTAAGTTGCTTCAGTCATGTCCGAAACTGTGTGACCCCATAGACGGCAGCCCACCAGTCTCCCCCGTCCCTGGGATCCATCTGTATAGAAAACCTTTTAATCTCTGATCCCATTTTCCTTTACTTAAAACAACAACAACTTATTTTTGCTTTTTTTATTAACCACATTTTCCAGACTAAAAAAACAAAAAAAAAAAAACACACTAATATCCTTTACTCAAAGTCAGCTAGTAAAAAGGAGAGATCAAGAAGTCTCCAGTTATGGAATCTGAGTTATTTCAACTCTTCATTATGGACTAAGTAGTTATAGCATCCTTTTGTCTATTTAAAATTTCTCTTGATTAGATGGTTTTCAAATTCTCCAAATAATAATTTTCTATAGTCAGATCTATGCTGTGGCATATTTTATGGTATATTTTGTAAGTTAAAAATATTCTCCATATGCCAGTATGAAAAAGCCAGTAGCATCTACTTTTGAAATGTGAATAGCAGTATGATTTGGAGGTATATATCATGATACAGAGCCTATTTTAAGAGAAATTATATCAAATTGATCACTACCAAGAAAGAATAGCATGAAGCAAATACTGTTTGGAAGGCAGGTAAAATTTATCATGAAAATTCTATAGCCACTTGTAATTCTACTGTCTGGAGATAATGTTATTAACATTTGCTATGCTTCTATTTTTTACCTATGCGTGACTTTGTATATACGACTATTTTTCTTTCCATAAAAATGGTATTAAACTGTATATACTGTTTTGTATCTTGCATATTTCATAGAGAGGTATATTGTTAACATTTCCCCATGTCAGTAAATATTCTTCTGTAGCTTAAAAAAAAAAAAAATAAAGATGAAACTCCAATACTTTGGCCACCTGATGTGAAGAGCTGATTCATTTGAAAATACCCTGATGCTGGGAAAGATCGAAAGCGGGAAGAGAATGGGAGGACAGAGGATGAGATGATTGGATGGCATCACCGACTCAAAGGACATGAGTTTGAGTAAACTTCGGGACCTCATGAAGGACAGGGAGGCCTGACATGCTGCAGTTCATGAGGTCACAAAAAGTCAGACACAATTGAGCAACTGAACTGAATTGAACAAAGGCATGCTCACAATTCTACAGGCTAGACTTCTACAGTACATAAATCTAGAAATTGGAGATGTTCAAACTGGATTTAGAAAAGACAGAGAAACCAGAGGTCAAATTGGCAACATCCACTGGATCATGGAAAAAGCAAGAGAATTCTTAAAAATATATATGTATTTCTGCTTCATTGACTATGGCCAAATCCATTGTGTGGATCAAAACAAACTGCAGAAAATTCTTAAAGGCATGGAAATACCAGATCACCTACCTGCCTCCTGAGAGACCTGTATCCTGGTCAATAAACAACAGTGAGAACCAGATACAGAAAAACAGGGAAATTGGGAAATTAAAATTTCCCAGTTGAAATTGGAAAAAAAAAAAAAAAAAAAAACACTTTTCTATCGTCACCCTCTTTATTTAACTTATACACAGATCACATTTTGGAAAATGCTGGGCTGGAGGAAACACAAGCTGAAATTAAGAGAAAAATATCAATATCAATATCAATATCAATATCAATAACTTCATATATGCAGATGACACCTCCCTTATGGCATAAAGCAAAGAATAACTAAGGAGCCTCTTGATACAGGTGAAAGAGGAGAGTGAAAAAGTTGGCTTAAGGCTCAACATTCAAAAAAAATCTAAGATCATGGCATCTGGTCCTATCATTTCATGGCATACAGATGGGGAAACAATGGAAACAGTGACAGACTTCTGTTTTCTTGAACTCCAAAATCATGTCAGATAATGAAATTATGAAATTAAGTGACACTGCAGCTATGAAATTAAATGACACTTGTTTCTTGGAAGAAAAGCTGAGGTACATATAGTCAGAACTACGTTTTGTTGTTGTTGTTTGTTTGTTTTATTTTCAGTAGTAATGTGCAGATGTAAGTGAAATGATAAAAGAGTTTGAGAATTAGGGACTTGATACTTTTGAACCACAATCTTGGAGAAGGCTCTTGTGAGTCCTTTGGGTTGCAAGAAAACAAATCCAGTAGACCCTAAAGGAAATAAATCCTGAAAATTCACTTGAGGGGCTGATGCTGAGGCAGAAGTTCCAATATTATGGCTATCTGATGTGAAGAGCCAACTCATTGGAAAACACTCTGCTTTGGAAAAGATTGGAGTAGGAAAAGGGGAGGGCAGAGGACCAGATGGTTGGATAGCATCACCAACCCAATGGATTTGAGTTTTAACAAGCTCTGGGATATGGTGAAGGACAGGAAGGTGTGATAGGCTGCAGTCCATGGAATTACAAAGAGTTTGATATGACTGAGTGACTGAACAATGAATAACAATCAGCAACAACAAAGCTACTGAGTGCATTTGACCTTGAGTAGTTTCAGGAGCATCTGAAGTATGTCACAGATCTGAAACCCTAGATGGTGGCAAAACACTGGATGTGTTTGACTGGGAGTTAGTGAAGCAGCCATTGAAGTGTGTCAAAGCACTGAAACAATGAATGTCGATAACCTGTATAGTGTATTTGATGTGGAGTGAATGAAGAACCACTTGAAGTGTGTTTCATAACTGAAACACTATATTATCACACTTCAGATGGTCTGTGTTTGATCTTCCATAGAGAAAGAAGAACATAAAGCATGTCACAACACTGAAACTGGATCATGGTAAATCATTGTGTATGCTGACCTGCGATAGTTTAAAAATCAAAGAAAGTATTTCACAATAATCTTTCACAATAAAGTAACAGCATTGAATCAATTGATAGTAATAAACTAACCTGTGCTCAACCTTGGGTGTACAAAGGATCCTTTGAAACATATACTGGAATTAACACACTGGGTTGTGATAAATTATAGGTTGTATATTTTCTGCAGAGAGTGAATAAACAGTTGAAGCAGGAAACAACACTGAAACACTGGATAGTGATAAACTATGGGGTGTGTTTGATACATGTTGAATTAAGAGAAACTGGAAGCATGGCACAGAGTAAAACACAGGACTATGATAAACTTCTGAACGTGTTTGATCTAGAATGGCTTAAAGAAGGACTTGAAACTCATCACAGAACCCAAACAGTAATTGTGATAAGCTATTGACCACATTTTATTTGGAGAGGATAAAGAAGTACATGAGGCACACCACAGTACTGGCACAGTGGATAGTGGTAAACTGCAGGGAGTGTTTGACTAAGTTAGACAAAGGGACACTTCAAGCATGTAATAGCACAGCATCAATGAATGATGACAATTTACAGGGTGTGTTTTAACTGGATGGAATTGAGGAGACTCAAAACATGTCACAATACCCGAAAAATAGATAGTGATAATCTTTCACATTAATTTCTTCTGGATTAAAAAAAAAAAAAAACACTTAAAGCATATCTAAACATAAACACTGGATAGGTATATAATATTGTATGTGTTTAATGCCAATAAAAAAATAAAAGAAACAAAAGAAACAATAGAATAGGAAAGACTAGAAATCTTGCCAAGAAACTTAGAGACACCAAGGGGATATTTCATGCAAACATGGGCACAATCAAGGACAGAAGTTGTATGAACCTAGCAGAAGAAGAAAATGTGATGAAGTGTTGGCAAGAGTATAAGAGAAGAACTGTACCAAAGAAAGGTCTTAATCACCTAGATAACCATAATGGTGTGACCACTCACATAGAGCAGACAACCTGGGGTGTGAAGTCAAGTGGATCTTAGTAAGAATTACCACTAGTCAAGGTGATAGACTTGAAGCTCAGCTCTTTCAAACTTTAAAAGATAATGCTGTTAAAATAATGCACTTAATGTGCCAGGAAATTTGTAAAACTCATCAAAAATTACAGGACAGGAAGAGGTCAGTTTCACTCTGATCCCAAAGATGGGCACTGCAAAGGAATGCTCAAACAACTACACAATCATGCTCATTTTATATGCTCACAAGGTAATGCTCAAAATTCTTCAATCTAGGCTTCAAAAATATATGAACTGAGAACTTTCAAATGTACAAATTGGATTAGGAAAGGCAGAGGAACCAGAGAGCAAATTGTCAACATTCATTGGATCACAGAAAAAGCAGGAATTCCAGAAAATGATTTACTTCTGCTTCATTCAGTATACTAAAGCCTTTGACTGTGTGGGTCACAGAAACTGTACAATTCTTAAAGAGGTGGGTATACTAGACCACTTTACCTGGCTCCTGGGAAAACTGTATGCAGGTCAAGAAATAACAGAATCAGGCAGGAACAATGGACTTGCTCAGAATTGGTAAAGTAGTATGTCAATGCTGTCTTGTCACTCCACATATTTAACTTAAATGCAGAGTATATCATGCAAAATGTCAGACTGGATGAAGGACAAGCTGGAATCAAAATTGCTGGGAGAAATGTCAATAAACTCAGACATGCAGATGACAGAAAGCAGAAGAGGAATTAGAGCTCCTTACTGAGATGAAAGTGGAGATTAAAAATTTTGGCTTAAACCTTGACATTCAATAAACTAAGATCACGTCATCCAGTCCCATCACTTAATAGATCAGAGCACACTGGAAACTGCAACAGATTTTTATTTTCTTGAGTACCAAAATCACTGCATGGTGACTGCAGCCATGAAGTTGAAAGACACTTGCTTCTTGGAGGAAAAGCTATGACAAAACTAGACAGCATATGAAACCAGAAACATCATTTTGCTGGCCAAGGTCCATATAATCAAGGTATGTTTTTTCCCAGTAGTCATGCATGGGTGTGAGACCTGAACCATAAAGAAGGTTGAATGCCAAAACAATTGATGTTTTAGAACTGTGGTGCTGGAGAAGACTCTTGAGTCACTTGAACTGCAAAGAGATCAAACCAATAAGTCCTAAAGGAAATCAACTCTGACTACTCAATGGAAGGACTGATGCTGAAGTTGCAATACTTTGGGCACCTGATGCAAAGAGCCAAATCATTATAAAAGACCCTAATGCTGGGTAAGATTGTAAGCAGGTGGAGATGGTTGTGACAGAATGAAATGGTTGATATAACTGTCTCAATGGTCATGAATTTGAGCAAATTCCAGGAGATAGTGAAGGACAGGGAAGCCTGGTGTGCTGTAGTCCATGAGGTTGCAAAAAACTGGACATGACTGCATGACTGAAAAAAAATCAATCAGGGGTAAATAAATAAGCACCTGAAGTGTGTGACAGCAGTTAAACTCTGGATGTTGATAAACTACTGCATGCATTTGAAATAGGATAGTTGAGGAAGCACTTGTGCATTTATCAGCACTGAAAGAATGGATGTGTGTATTAACCCAGAGTAGATAAGGAAGCACTTGTAGTATGTCACAGGACTGATAGACTGAATTGTGATAAAACACTTGTTGAGTTTGACCTCTGGGGGGTCAAATAAACATCTAATATATGCCACAAGTTACAGCCCTGAAACCTTGGCTAATGATAAAATGCTGGGATCGTTCGACTGATGTGCACTATTAAGTATTTGAAGGATATTACTGTACTGGTTATTGGATGATGATGCACTAATGAATATGTTTTACAGGAGAAGACGAAGCACATGAAGCATATCACAGCACTGAAACATGGAAGGATGGTAAACTCCTAGGAGTGATTGACAAAGAAGCATATACAGTGATTCACAGTACTGAAATATAGATTTTGATAAACCCTTGAGTATTTGACACCAGGTGGACAAAGAAGCATTTGAAGCATGCCATATATGTCAAGGCACTGAGTACTGCATGGCAGTAATCTACAGAGTGTGTTATTCCAGAAAGTGAATGAATAGGCACTTGAATCACATCACAGCACTGAAATGCTGACTTTGATAAACTACTGGATGTATTTTTCTAGTCTGGATGATAAAGCAGTTTGTGTCACAGCTTGGAAATACTGGATGGTGATAAACTACTGGTGTGTTTAGTAAGATGCACTTGAACTTATGACCGCAATGAAAAGCAGGAAGTGATAAGCTGCTGAGACTATTTAGACTGTGTGGACAAAGATGAAGCTGAACCTCCTCTTTGAGGTGTGGATAATATAAGCTATTGAGTATGCTGACCTGGGGTGGATGAAGAAACACTGAAAGCATCACAGCAGTGAAACACTGGATGGATATACAAGTGGATGTGTTTGACCTAGGGTCTGTGAAGAATAACTTCAGTGCTTCACTGTACTGAAACAGTAGATGATGATAATCTATTGGATGTGCTCAAATGAGTAATCAATGAAGAGCACTTGGAATGGCGCTGCACAAAGTTGTGTTGATCATTGTGGATG